>CAUYON010107477.1:0-25431 GCA_963573935.1 Arctocebus calabarensis
TGTTTTTCCATTTGTTAACGTCTTCAGCTATTTCTTTTCTCAGAGTTTCATATGTCTCTTTATAGAGATCTTTCATGTCCTTTGTTAGGTAAATACCCAAATATTTTATACTCCTCAGCACTACTGTAAAAGGAATAGAGCCCTTGACTATATTTTGAGCTTGAATATTGTTGGCATATATAAAACTACTGATTTGTAAGTATTGATTTTATATCCTGAGATGCTGCTGTATTCCTTGATCACTTCTAAGAGTTTTGAAGTGGGGTCCCTGGGATTTTCCAGGTATAGGATCATATCACCAGCAAAGAGTGAGAGTTTGATCTCCTCTGACCCTATTTGGGTACTCTCAATTGCCTTCTCTTGCCTGATTGCTATGGCTAAGACTTTCATACTATGTTGAATAGCAGTGGAGACAGTGGGCCTCCTTGCCTCACTCCTGATCTGAGTGGAAATGTTTTTAATTTTACACCATTCAATATGATGTTGGCTGTGGGTTTGCTGTAGATGGCCTCTATCAGTGTAAGAAAAGTCCCTTCTATGCCTATTTTCTTAAGTGTTCTGATCATGAAAGGATGCTGGATATTATCAAAGGCTTTTTCTGTGTCAATTGAGAGAATCATATGGTCTTTGTTTTTTATTTTATTGATGTGATGTATTATATTTATAGATTTGTGTATGTTGAACCATCCCTGTAATCCTGGAATAAAACCAACTTGATCATGGTATATAATTTTTTTGATGTGTTGTTGAATTCTGTTTGCTAACATCTTATTGAATATTTTTGCATTGATATTCATTAATGATATTGGTCTCTAATTTTCTTTCTTTGTTGGATCCTTTCCTGGTTTAGGTATCAGGGTTACATTTGCTTCATAGAATGTCTTGGGAAGTATTCCTTCTTTTTCTATGCTTTGGAAGAGGTTGTATAATATAGGTACTAGTTCCTCTTGAAAGGTTTGATAGAATTCAGATGTGAAGTAATCTGGACACGGACTTTTCTTTTGGGGGAGATTTTGTATTGTTGATGCTATTTAAGTGATTGATATAGGTCTATTCAAGATTTCTAATTCTGGTTGAGTCTAAGAAGGTGGTGTGCTTCCAGGTATTGGTCCATTTCCTTCAGATTTTCATATTTCTGGGAATAAAGGTTTTTGTAGTAATCATTGAGGATTTTTTGAATTTCTGATGTCTGTTGTTATTTCTTCTTTATCATTTCTGATAGATAATATTAGAGATTTTATTTTTCTATTTCTGGTTAGGATGGCCAAAAATTTATCAATTTTGTTAATCTTTTCAAAAAACTAACTTTTTGTTTTGTGGATCTTCTGAATGATTCTTTTGTTTTCAATTTCATTTAATTCTGCCCTAATTTTGATTATTTATTTTCTTCTGCTGGGTTTGGGATTGGAATGTTCTTCCTTTTCCTGTTGCTTGAGATGATTCATTAAGTTGTTGGCTTCTTTTCTTTCTGTTTTCTTGATGAAGGCTTCCAATGCTATACATTTCCCTCTTAGGACTGCCTTTGCAGTATCCTTGGTTTGGCTAATTTGTGTCTTCATTATCATTTTGTTCCAAATATGTGGTGATTTCCTTCTTAATCTCGTCTTTGACCCAGCTATCATTCAGTCTAAGATTATTTAGTGTCTATGACTTTGTTTGAGTATGAAGATTCCCGTTGGTCCTGTGTTCAACTTTTATTCCATTGTGGTCTGAGAAGATACAAGGAATAATTTTTATTCTTTTAAATTTGCTGAGGTTAGGCTTGTGTCCTAGGACATGATCTATTTTGAAGCATGATCCATGGGCTGATGAGAAGAATGTGTATTTCAGTTTAATTAGGATGAAATGTTCTGTAGAGGTCTGTAAGGTCCATTTGTTCTAGGGTCAGGTTTAAGTCTAATATTTCTTTGTTTAGTTTCTTCTTGGAGAATCTATCCAAAACTGTCAAAGGGGTGTTCAAACCTTCAACTATTATAGTGCAGGAAGATATCATGTTGTTCATATCCATTAGGGTCTGCTTTATAAATTAAGGAGCATTCTGGTAGGGTGCATAAATGTTAATTATTAAATCTATTTGTGTTGGATTTTTCTCTTGACGTAGTGACCATCCTTATCTTTTTTTTATCTTTGTTGGTTTAAAGCCAATTTTATCTACAACTAAAATTGCAACACCTGCTTTTTTCTAGTTTCCATTTGCCTGTATTATAGAAGTCCATCCCTTAACCCTGAGTCTATTTTTATCCTTTAAGGTAAGATGAGATTCTTTTATACAACATATATCTAGTCTGAGTTTATGTATCCAGTCAGCCAGCCTGTGCTTCTTTAGAGGATGCTTTAAAATATTCACATTAATTGAGAGAATTGATAAGCCTGGTTGTGTTTGGGGCATCATGATTTTCGGATGTCCAGGGGACATTTTTAATCCTTTCACCACTGTGGAAGTTGGGTTTTGTTATAAAATTTCTGGGTGAGTTTAGTTTGGAGGTAAGAGCATTGAGAGGGTCATTGTGGAGGATGGGTCTGAGAATATCCTGGAGAGCTGGTTTAGTTATGGCAAATTTCTTCAATGTTTGTATATTATTACAGTATTTGATTTCTCCATCACAAATGAAACTCAGTTTAGCTGGATGCAGGATCCTGGGCTGGATATTGTTTTATTTTAGGAGATTGAAGGTTGATGACCAACCTCTTCTGGCTTGAAACATTTCATCGGAGAGATCTTCAGTTATTCTGATATTTCTCCCTTTGTAGGTGATGCTTTTCTTACATCTGGCTGCTTGCAGAATTTTCTCCTTTGTCTTAACTCTGGCAAAGTTATCACAATGTGTCTAGGAGATGCTTTATTTGGTTTGAGTCTTGCTGGGATTCTGAAACTATCTATTATCTGTGTCTCTTACAATGCTTGTGAAATTCTCCAAGTTGTCTTGGAGTAGAGCATCTGTACCTTTAGGACCATCCTCTTCTCCTTTGATCTTTTGAATTGATCCCACAACTCTCTGACTCTCTGAGGGAATGATGAGTTTTTGCTCTCCATTTGTCTGCCTCATTGAGCATTTGGGAACATTCAAAAGCTTTGTCTTCAGTTTCAGAGATCTTTTCTTCTTCCTGGTCAACTCTATTACTGAAGGATTCTACTGCATTTTGGAGCTCCTCAACTTTTTCATTTCCTTGAGCTCTGCTATCTCTTTTCTATGTCCATATCTTTAGTGACTTTGTCTTTGAATTCATTATTTTCTTGAGACAATCTTTGTAATTCAATTTCTATCTTTTCTTCCATTATATTTATCTTATTTGCCATCCATATTCTATTTTGACATTGCTTCCGTTTGTCTGTGTATGGCATCCTACAGTTTGTATGTTGAAATTAATAAGTATATTTTTCAGTTGGGTCAAACTTTATTTATTAATAAATACTTGAAATCTGTTATGTGCTTTTAGAAGTGAAATAATAATATTATTATTGTCTAAGCCCAGTTCAGTTCCCCTAAAGGATAGTTCAGATGCTGTTATTAATGACTTAAGAAACACTCTGGAAGAAGACCAGGCTTTTTATAGAGACTGCAATTTTGTAGACATGTGGCCTATCTCAAGCCAGCAAAAGCCACAATGCAGGATTAAAGGAAGGTACATAAATGAACACAGGGTATATGTCCAATGTTGTAACTTGTCCTGTAACAAAGGGATCATTGGAAAGCACCTTGTAATCCAGTGTGTACGTCTATTTCCATGTTTATATTTCTTAACACATAAAAATAAGGAACTGTAGCAAACTGAAAACCCTCAGATGCTAAACTAAATAAGCTGGACATGTGTAATGTCTATACCTGTGGTTTTCTAATTTTGTAATTTGTAATAAAACTGTCAGTGTTTGGTACAAGCACTGGCAAAATGTTTTAGTCCAAACACTGCTGCATAAACTAAATTGCTGGTCTGCGGAGGAGAGTGGAACTTGGGAGTACTTCAAATGAATGGCTTGTGTGTGGGAGTTCCACCTTCTCCCCACGGTGAACCCCTGCTACCCAAATTTAGAAACTATTTACATAAAATGAAACTAAATCCTGGACTTTTCAGATGTGCAACCCCCAAATTAAACAACACCAATGACATAAACTGAGGGAAAAAGCCGTTACTTTTCTCTGAAGTAGGTTGTTTTGTGTAAATAAAAATAAATGATTTTTTTTCTAAGTTAAACTTTGCTTCATTTTAATTTAAGGATGTTATTTGTTCCTAATATTTGTTCACCATTTTCTCAGCTATATCATATCTTCGGAGTCTTCTTAGAAACCAAAGGTCCAGACATCTTCACTCTAGTGAAAAGACAGAAATCCAGAACGGGGATTTTCCATCCAAAGCCCATATTTTGAATTCTGGAAGGAGAGTCTCACAGACTTCCTTCTCCAATTTCTTCTTAATCAAGTCTTACACATTTTTCTAAGACCAGAGCAATGAAGTAGAAATGTAGTGTGAGCTGGCCATGTGAATTTATGTAGTTTGATTTACTTAGAACTAGGGTGATTTGAGGAAAGGAAAAGTTCACTCTGTGTTATCTCTGATGATAAAACACAGAGGATTGCGGCTGCTTCCTGCTCCCCTGAACCATCTGATAAGATCATCTTTCTGGGCTTCCACGAGCTTTTCTACTTTCCCTCTATTTTTGTTGAGCCTTCTCCTTTGCAACTTTGGAACCACTGCAGCTCTTGACTCTGGTCTTTAAATGATTCTGTGTGTATTATAAACCCTTAACCACCTCATAATTTGATAAGCGTCTTTCTTATCAGAATGATAGCATAACAGTTAAAAGTGCCATCTCTGGAGATAGACTGCAGTAGATGCAAAATTTGATTCCATTCTTTGCCATTGGTGTGACCGATGACAAGTTACCTCACCCCTTCCAAGCTTCTGTTTCATCATCTCTAAAAGGGAGCTAATAATTGAACCTCTCTTAGGATTGTTGCTAAGCTAAATGAGATAGCATTTATAGACAGCTTAGCACAGTGTCTGCTAGACAGTGCTCAGTAAATGTTAGCTATTGTTTATAAGTGGGTTACCATTACTACACAATCTTCTAATTTTTAAAATTCAACGGGGAATATCATCCTATCCATCCCTTCATTATAATCATAACTGGGTCATCCTAAGTTATCTCTGCCCGAGAGGTGCTTCAGGCCTCACCTTGCAGAGCACTGCTATTAATTCATTTCTTTTTAATTTATCAAGGGACTTTCACTAGCTACTAATTTAGCAGAGCTCAGAGTATCCCTGTATGTCCTTGAGCTGAGATGTAGGAGATCAAGTACGAAGAAAAAAGAAATACTAATCGCTTAGCCCTACAGCTGTTCATTTTCTTGTTTTCCAAAATGGTTCTTAGCAGCAAGTAGGAGACAGGAAAAAGCTTGTTCTAAATTGAAGGTTGATATAATGTGCTCTGGACACAAGACTTTCACTTTCAGTCTGCTTCAAATCTGGAAAGGGTAAAATACAACCTGTAATCTGTTTAGTAAATCATAGAGGTAAATCAAGAGGTCAAAGTGAATCTGGCACTAGGGAAAAATCTGATCTTACTCAAACGTGGCTTTTATAGGCTGGCTTTGGACTGGAAGGTGGTCCCCTCAGCTCTGAGCAGGCAGTGACAGAGTGATTAAAATTTTCCCCTTTGGAAAAGTCAGAGAAAAGCCTGCCCTGATTCCTTTCTTTGTCCTTAACAGAGAGTAGGGAGAAATGATGACTTCCATTTTGTTTGGAGGGAAATTTGTTTCTCTGTCATTTTTGTTTTTTGAGATAGAGGCTCACTATGTTGCCGTTGGTAGAGTGCTATGGCGTCACTTAACTCTTGAGCTTAAGTGATTCTTTTGCCTCAGCCTCCCAAGTAGCTGGGACTACGGGTGTTCCCCACAATGTCTGGCTGTTTTTTTGTTGTAGTTGTCATTATTATTTAGCAGGCCCGGGCTGAGTTCAAACCCACCAGCCCTGGTGTAGGTGGCTGGGCCTTACCCCCTGAGCTGCGAGCACTGAGCCTCTGTTGTGTTTTTTAACTTCATTGACTTTTATTATAATTAAAACTCACCAAGGTGTAAAATCTAAAAAAGTATAAAGGATTTTTTTTAATGGAAAATAATTAAGGCTAAAATCTCTTTCTTCTCCACCCTGTCTTTATTTAGGAAAAAATTACATGAAATGTACTTAAGTGGAAAAAGGGATTTTAACTGCTGAACCTGTAATTCTGATACTCAATAGCTGATTTCCTTTAGACCCTTACTATCTCTGGATGTCCACTTCCTCAGATAGGAAATGGAGAGCTTGAAATAGATGAGCTATAAAGTCTGTCAGATTTGAACACTCCATGGTTCTGCTAGATGCTTAATTTATAAAGAAATACACTGTCCTCCTCCCCAGTCAGCTCCAGAGAATGTGCTATTTTTCACAAACATTGCTGATATAGCATCTATTTTCAGTTTCCAATGAAATCGAGAACAATGTGACCCATTTAAAAGCTGGCTCATGAGAGAATATTAATCACCATTTATCAATCCTTCTATTTAACTTTCTTGATAAGGACTGCTTGTAGAAACATTTCTTTGCTGCAAAACTAATTTCAGTCTAGACTACATTTGATGATACTGTACGTGTACTCTGTAAGAGCTCTGAAAAATGTTTTTCATGTTTGTTGCCAATTCAATTTGATGAGTCAAGAAAAAAGAAGGAAATTCTCTCTTGTGCTCATCTGTCCCGAGTGGCCAAACAGTTAAAAAGACACGAGGTGTCTCCAGATCATTAGAAAACTTTTGTTGTTTTCCATGTAGATTACTCATGGGTTTGTGATCCAGAAACGATTGCTATTAAGATCATAAGAGGGCGGCCCCTGTGGCTCAAAGGAGTAGATTGCCAGCCCCATATGCTGGAGGTGGCAGGTTCAAACTCAGCCCTGGCTAAAAACTGCAAAAAAAAAAAAAAACAACAACAACCAAAAAAACAAAACATAAGAAATTTGTCTTTTAGTTTTAAGAAAACATTCAGTATTCTTCTGTTCATATACATCCTTTCTTAGAATGAGTAAAAGATGTTTAATAAGAAAGATGGTTAGCAATAGTAAGTGGAAAGCAGCATTATTTCAATGAATTTCTCAGTTCATGAATATAGTTTTTAAAATTTCACCTATTTTACAGTAGTATAGCTAATGTCTGCCCGTGGTAATTAAAAGAGATTTTAAACCTTTGTCTCTTTAGATAAAGTTAGACTTGGATATACCGGGTAAGGGATGTCGTGGTTCCCCATGTTTGTATTTGATTTTAGAAACAAAATTCCTACTTCTGAGCCAGAGACAACAACAGAGTATGTTATAGTTTTAACGATGTTGATTTCTAAATGCATAATTTAAAAAACAATCACCAAGAGATGATCATTAACCAAGACATTTCTGCACACAAGAGATACTTAAGGAGTGCTTTTCACAAACAAAAGTCAACCCCCCAGTCCTGAGTGTATTACTCTGAATCCTTTCTAATTGCTGGTCCTCTGGAGTTGAAACACTTCATACACACATAGGCACACACAGAAACAGAAACCCACAGGCACCCAGGCATAGACGTACATACATGCTCACACCACAGACAGGTACACACATGCACACGCATGCACTCAGGTATGTGCACACAGAAACATTCCCCACACAGAAACACACACATCACACACATGCATAAATATACACATACACCACACACATATGTGCACATGTGTATGCCATATATAGAGTCCCACACAGAAGTACACACGTTGACACAGACACATGGGTGCACACTCACACCACACTCCAAGGCACACACACAAACTCACACATTCCTGCAGACACCCCTTGATGGTTGACGGTGTAGGGTGGACACCCCTGCAGTGGCAGCAGTGGCAGGTGGGCTGCAGCAGGGCAGGGCTGAGGGGGCCTGGACAACAAGCCCTAGAAGGGAGCAGAGCATGTGCTGCTCCCCGACCATCGAGGGGGCCATAGAAAAGGTGTCCATGAAAGGGGGAGGGCAACACGTGCCACCAACCGGGGAACAGGGCCAGCAGGATGCCTCAGGGATGAGGCCAACTGGCCTCTGGAAGAGTGGTGTGCAGAGCTGAGAGGAGGGAATACCAGGGAAGGAAGGACAGAAGTGAGGTGGAGGGTGACGGAGAGAGAAGGATGGAGGGGGGGTCAAAGGAAAGGACTGTTCGAAGATGGATTTGGTGAGCAGGAGGGAGATCATGCATCCTGGTTTGTCTGTTGGCCCAGCAGGATTAGACATAGTGTCCTTTTTCTCTCCATCCATCCCAATGTGGACAATAAATGGTCCCCCCACATGCACACACGCCCCAGATGCTCACAGCAAACTTAACAATAAGCCACCAGTCCTGGGACTCTGACGGGTTACACGGTGCAACCAGGAAGGAAAATTGCTGAGGATTTGCAGATAACATGGACAAGAGGTGGTAGGTACCTCTAGGAAGAAAATGTCACTGCAGTTTGTGTGTGTGTTTGTGTGTGTATTTGTATTATTTAATGGACAGACTTTTGCAACTTAGATGTGCAGAGAAGGGGTTTTGTATCAAGAATCATGACCTTTGGGTTGGATGAGACTTTTCCATCATCAGATTTCTGTCTCTGCCTCTGAGATGCCCCAGCAGTGTCCACACCCCATACCATCCCTTGAGGGTGGCTTCTGTGACTCACTTCCAGCCAACAGGATTGGGTTGAGGCGATGAGGTGCCTCTCCTAAGATTAAGTCATAGAAGGATTCTTTCCCACTTTCTCTCTGAGGGAACCTGGCCCCATGTTCTGGGCTGCCGTATGAAAGGTCTCTGGAAAGGACTGATATACTCAGTGAAGACTCACCAGGGACTGAGGCTGTCAACAGCCATGGAGTGAACTTGGCAGCAGACCCGCTCCCAGTTGAGCCTCAAGAGGACACAGCCCCAGCCCAGGCCCTGAGCCAGAGGTTCACACTCAAGATTCCTGATCCATGGAAACTGCTAGATGACAATGTTTTTAAGCCCCTATATTATGGAGTGACTTAAACAGCTAAGCCCCTATATTGGGGAGTGACTTAAACAAGCTTGTCTCTTGTGGGGTTCCTAGATTGATCTTCCTACCTCCCACTGACCAAACATGACTAAAGCAAAATTCTACAACTAGCTGTCACTGAACAACATTAATTGAATGCCTACTGTTTACTAACATGGCAGGAGGACAGGAATTCAAAATCATTTATGAAGGAAATGGTGAGAGAAATTTATATGCAGGAGATGCTTCACTCCAGCAAATTTACCAAGGGAAGACCTTGCCTTATTCATAGTCTAAAATTTCCAGCTGTCAAAGCTCTATGGGAGCCCTCAAGTGTAGCCACTTCCATTTCTTATGGGGCTCCCCTCAGTTTCTACTGTACAGCCCAGCTCTCCTCCCAGGTCCTTCCATTCTGGGCAGAGGCAGAGACCGGGTGTGATGCTCTCACTCTCACTGTGCTTATAGAAGGAATGGCCCCATTTGTAAACTTTTGGCTGACTTATTAAGAATTTTATTTTTGCTGGTTTTAAAGCACAGCCTATCTATTAACAAGGCCATCACTTCCCTTTTTGGTAAGGACTCTTGTCTGGTTTCATGAAATAGTTAACTTTTTCTTTTTTTTTTTTTAGGCAGAGTCTCTGTCACCCTGGATTGAGTGTCATGGCATCACAGCTCACAGCAACCTCAAACTCCTGGGTTCTGCAGTCCTCTTGCCTCAGCCTCCCAAATAGCTGGGACTACAAGTGCCTACCACAATGCCTGGCTGTTTTTTCTATTTAGTAGAGATGTGGTCTCGCTCTTGCTCAAGCTGGTCTTGCCCTCTTGAACTCAAGCAATCCAGCCACCTCAGCCTCCTAGAGTGCTGGGATTATAGGAGTGAGCCACCATGCCTGGCCCATAGATCACAATTTTTTTTTTTTTTTTGAGACAGAGTCTCATTACGTTGCCCTGGGTAGAGTGCTGTGGTGTCACAGTTCACAGCAACTTCATACTCTTGGGTTTAAGGGATTCTCTTGCCTCAGCCTCCCATGTAGCTGGAACTACAGGAACCTGCCGCAACGCCCGTCTATTTTTTTGTTGCAGTTGTCATTGATGTTAAGCTGGCCCGGGACTGGTTCGAACTCACCAGCCCTTGCGTATGTGGTCAGCTTCCTAATCACTGAGCTATGGGTGCTATGCCCTATATTTCACTCTTGAGAGACAATAAAACACAGTGGTGAAGTGGTTGGCTTTGGATCCTAGCTTTTTGTTTTCAGATTTCTGGCTCTCGAGTTTACTTGGTGCTTCACCTTCCTGTGCCTCTATTGGATAATAATGACTGTAACTGTGGATTAAGCAACATGTGTCCCTTCTTGGAAGGAATAGAAATGTTTAGCCATTCCAGAATGCCAAACAATCAGGGACACATGGACCACAGTCCCACAGGTGTTGGGCACAGGAAAGGCAGTACATGCAAAAGACTTATTAGAGTAGCACCTGGCTCCAAGTGGGCCCTTAGCTATTATGGTATTATCACACTATTATTTAGAACAAATATAAAGCAATCATTTTACATCAAAATGCTTTCTTGATCTAGGACTATACTCTTTTGATTTAAAGTTTTGGCATTTGTCAGAAGTTGTGCAATAACCAGCCAGCATAGACTAGCTTCTTAGAGAGCCATCCATGTCTCTAATCTCGCAAAAGAGAGAAGACCCTCTCAGCAAAGCACTTAAAAGTCATTTTTAGTCAGAGAATGAGGAAAATTCTTGTATTACTCAGGAAAAGAGAGACTGCCTACTGAGCAGGAGAGATGAGGATACTATAGAATTGTTTTTTGAACATCCAAAGATTCACAGTTTGTTAGATATCCAAGATGCTGAGGGAGAGTCTTTTCTGTTAAAGGAGAATGCAACTTAAGTTTTAGTACGTCGTGTAAAGAAGATGAATACATGGCCGGCGATGGTGGGCAGATGTCCACAACAACCTCAATAACACAACAGGTGTCATCAATAGCAATCATTTTCAGTGGACTGAGAAACATGTATGCATACTATGCTTTGTTTATAAAGAATGGAAATGGATTATCTGTTTTGGGATAAAATCCCAGAAGGGCATATACGCATACACACCCTCCCCCAACTTCCCTAAGAAGTTTGGGTGTGTCTGTTGCTTCCAGGCTTCTTTCTTCTGCTCTCTTGGTCTTCTCCCCACTCACTCGACTCCCCGCTTGCTACCCAGCAGTCTCCTTTGGTCAGTCCTCTGTTCCATTTATATTCTTAATACAAACACAAACCAGAGCTGGAGTGTGTGGGTTGAAGCCACCCAAAGCTCATGGTAACGATGAGTGTATAAAAGTCTGCACGTGATTTTCTTCACAAGCACACGAGTAGTCATGGAGAGAAATATCTGTTAATACGGATCAGAATATGAGATTAAAAAACACAAAGCAAACAACAGCAGATGCTAGAGCCTTGAAACTCAAAGTGCAGTCCTTGGAACACCAGCATAGACATCTCTGGGGAGCTTTTTGGAAAGGTAGAGCATCAGACCCCCAGCCAGTCTACTGAATCCAAATATGCTTTTTAACAAGAGTCCCAGGGGTTTTCACAAATATTAAAGTTCTCTAGCACATTAGGTTAAAATTCATGCTCTTATAGCAGGATGGCACAGCCATTGCTATAGAAGCTGAAAGTAGAATGCTAGATTTAAATCCTCTCTCCTCCACCTTCCATATGAATCACACATTCCTAACCTCATGGGGACTTGGTTTTCTCAACTATAAAATGAGAATGATAACAATACTATCCTATTGTATTAACTGAATTAACATGTAGAACACGTAGAACAGTGACTGGCACACAACACTTAAGTGCATTTAAGTGATGGTTTTCTAAAGCTCTGTGTAATATAATTTAAAAAGCTTCTTTAAAGAACGAATTTATGGAAATGACTCTCAAATTCCACTTGACCAATTTCTCCACATTCTTTCCTACAAATGCCTTTGTCCCCTTTCCAGGCTGCCTCTGAGCCATGCATAAAGCTCTGTGGTTATTTACCTTATAGTGTAATTGTTTATTGCTCTGTCTGTCACTCTAGACTCTGAGCTTCGGGAACAAGGACTATTATCTTAGTCTTTTTGGTATCCTGCCAGTCTCTGGCACAAGTAGGTGATCAGCAAGTGCTTGTAAAATGAATAAATAGATGTTTAGTTTATCACTATTTCCTAACCTTTCTCGAGGCTGAGACCTTTTTTTATTTTTCTCATGAATTTTTCTCCTTATATTGTTAAGAGACCAGAATATACCATCCTAAGATAATACTGGAAGGAACTCAGGGCATGCTATCCCTAGATATGGCACTTACAGATTCTTTTAAGCTAAGGCACTTAAAAAACAGCAAATACATGGAGAGGCTATCTCTGAAGGCCCCTTATCTGTCTATGGACAGACCCTTCAGAAGGAACTAAATTGTTATAAATCCCCTCCCTGGAAGCTTCATCAATCAGAGAAGATTGACTCTTCTCTTAGGAGAGGAAACTAGAAGTTGACACCAAATCTAGGCAAACTTCATCCCAAACTATCTTTTTTTCCCACCTAGTCTTCCAAGCCCTACTCATCTTTCCCCCAAATTATTTACTCTCTCTTAAGTGGCCTACTCCTCTACTTCCCCATCAAGATGACATATTATAAGCTTTTAAATCTCACTGCTTTTTTGGGTATATACTTTTCTTTCTGTGATGCCCCCAGTGCATGTAATATTAAAAATTAACAAATTTGTATACATTTTCCCTTGTTAATCTACCTGTTGTCAGTTAATTTTATAGACTCAGCTATCAAACCTAGGAGGGTAAAGGAAAATCTTTTCTCCTCTACAAGACCATTTTGTCACCATCAATCAATGTTTATAATGAACTCACATATATTATTGTATATATGTCTTGGTTTACTAAATACCCTTTTACATTATTTATACCATGCTTCAAACTGGTATCTGGTAGTCTTGATGCCAAACTCAGCAGATTTCTACAAACTAATTCCTCCAGTGAGGAATTTCTGCTGTAAGTTGGTTTGGTCTCAGTATACTTCACTGAGAGTAAGTTGTGACTTCTCTGAATTGTTGTCCCTCTGGATAAATGTTATAGCATGTGTTATACACCTAGCTATTTGGATATACAATTAGGTTTATAATCCTATCTTTGAATCCTTAACAAAGTTCCAGTCCTCCTCCCCCACAACATACAAAATGATTATGTACAATAAGAAAGTGAGATTTATTCCAGGAATGCAAGGTTGGCTTAACATCAGAAAATCAGCATAATACACCACATTAAAAGGATAAAAGACAAAAACTACATGATCTTCTAATAGGTTCAGGAAAATTTCTGGCAACCTTTAATACTTTTTCATGATAAAAAACACCCAACAAACTAGGAATAGAAAGGAAGTCCCACAAATTGATAAAAAGTATCTATCACCATTTTCTATACAGTAAAAAGACGGAATGCATTCCTTTATGATTGAGAATAAGACAAGGATGTCTACTCTCACCACTTCTATCCAATATTAGGCTGGGAATGGGAGTGACTGCTAATAGATATGTTTCTTCTGAAGTGATAAAAATTTTCTAAAATTACATTCTAGAGATTGCTGCACAGACTCCGTAAATATACTAAAAACCATGGAATTGCATATAACATAAACTTTAAGTTACACAAAATTATATTTCAATATAACTGTTAGAAAATCATTACAATACAAAAATGACACATGTGATAATAGCAGTTAGCCTTTTCCTCGGCACTGCTAGGAAAAGAGTGTGCTGGGCAGGAACAAACTTATTAAATACATTGTCTCTACCATCACATATAAGATAAATACTGTTATTACTGATGTTTTGCAAATGGGGTAATTGAGGCTGAGGCTTAGAAAGCTAAAGTAATCTTCCAGTGTTACATAGGTACCAAGTGGTGGAGCTGGAGCTTGGTTCTAAATTATTTTAGGCTATTAAGTATAGTGGGAGCAAAGGGGAAGGACCTTCCAGATTCTACTGTTATTTTTATTTTTATTTATTTATTTTTTTGTGGAGACAGAGTCTCACTCTATCACACTCGGTGGAGTGCTGTGGAGTTACAGCTCACAGCAACCTCCAGCTCTTGGGCTGAAGCGATTCTCTTGCCTTAGCCTCCCAAGTAGCTGGGACTACAGGCGCCCGCCACAGCACCCGGCTAATTTTTGATGCAGTTCGGCCGGGGCCAGATTTGAACCCGCAGCCCTCGGTATATGGGGTCGGCGCCCTACTCACTGAGCCACAGGCGCCGCCCGATTCTACTGTTATTGAACACATGCTGTGATATCTTTATGAATCTTTATGTCATAATCATGTGGATGAGTTCAATTCCCTTAGTGTGAGGTAGGGGGACCGTACTTGAAAGAGAGGGCTGCCTGAGTCATATTCAGCCCTGATGAGACCACGTACCCATTCATTCACTTTGTAGAAATGATACCATTTTGCTCAAATCATTATTGACACTTGTACACATACATGACAGTAAGACCATTCTTGTCCTTCATCTCACACAAAGAGACTGATTTATTGTACTGCATCCCGGCTCTTACAAAGCTACCTCACCTGAGAAGGCTCAGCCTTGGTGACAGCTAAGGCTATCAGGTGGAAAGAAGCTGGAGGGGTGGTTCCCTCTCCATGCTAAAATGCCAGGGGCTGAAGTGGGCACTGACTTCTGGTCTCTTCTTCCACAGAGGCAAAGGGGGACCTCTCCTTGCTCCCTTTCTCACTACCTCTGGCCTCCCTCTAGTGCCCTGTCTTCATTTCTAGGGCCCTTAGACATTTCTTTTCATCTGTTTTAAAATGTTGAATTGGAAGGTGAAATGGATAGGACAGGGTAAGAGAGATCAGTTTTCTGGGCTCATCACTGCCCTGCATGTCCTGAGGATGGACCCTCCCAGGGAGGAGGATGTGACACCTGCCCCACCCCCTACCAAGGGGCTTGAATCAGTTTTTTTTGAAAATTCTTCTTAGTATTTTTTTTAATAGCTAAAGGAAAGTATATTTCATTTTTAATAAATTTGATCCTCAATTGGATTTATTTATTGATTTCGGAGCAATTTCCCCAAGGTTTCACTCTGGAAAACAATCCATGTAACCTTCAGGCATCTGAAAAAATGGGTATTATTAAAGAAAAATTATATACTGACCCTTGTCAAAGGACAGTGGGGCAGACATTATTCAGAATCATTGCAATAGGTATAGAGGCCACTGCAGTGGGGTGTGGCAGTGGGGGAGAGAGATGGCAAATCAGAAAAGGTAAGAGGGACACAGAAAGCCAAGGAGCAGAGGAGGGGTCAGAGAATGAAAATTTATAATAGGAAACACCAAGGGTAAGGATTATGGCAACACTGATTTAGCAGCATTCCTCCTGAAAGTGGGTGTTACAAGGAAGTGCACAGAGGAGCCTAGGAAAAGGCTCAGGAGTCTGAGTAAAACTCCATCAAGCAGAAAATCTTGAGGGCATCTAAGGAAAGAAAAAAAAACCAACAAGGCTGGGCACAGTGGCTCACACCCGTAATCCTAGCACTTTGGGCAGCTGAGGTGGGAGGATTGCTTGAGACTGAGGGTTCAAGACTAACTTGAGCAAGAGCCAGATCCTGTCTCTACAAAAATTAGTGGTAGATGCCTGTAGTCCCAGCTACTCAGGAGGCTGAGGCAGGAGGATCACTTGAGCCCAGGAATTTGAGGCTGCAGTGAGCTATGATGATGCCACCAGTGTCTAGCCAGGGCCACAGAGAGAGACTCTGTCTCAAAAATAAATAAATAAATAAATAAATAAATAAATTGGGAAACAATAAGTTCAGAATAATTTTTAAATGGGTCTAAAATATAGGTGCAAGGAAAGATTTTTATAAAGATCAACAGTTTTGAAGCTTCATCTTCTTAGAATTGAGATTATCATTTCCCCAGATTATCTCTAAGATATAGGAAGTCATAGGTCTGAAGGATAATAATAACGGTAATAATAAATGCTCACCAAAAAATAGGTGCACAGAGTCTTGCACATGTTTTTTTCTTTTTTGAGACAGGGTCTCACTCTGTCACCTTGGGTAGAGTGTTGTGGCATTTTTGTAGCTCACAGTAATCTTAAATTCTTGGGTTCAAGTGATCCTTCTACCTCAGCCTCCTGAGTACAGGCACCTGCTTCAATGTCTGGCTAATTTTTTCTATTGTTAGTAGAGATGGGGTCTCTTGCTCAGGCTGGTTTCCAACTCCTGAGCTCAAGGAATCTGTCCACCTCAGCTAGGATTATAGACAGGTGAGAGCCATCCTGCCCAGCCTCTTGCATATCTCTTTTGTAAAGAGGTAGAGAGTTACAGAAATGAATGACATAATTGTGATCTGTGCATGAAATCTGCACTCCCAGGTACTGACGCTATGCTGGGGTGGGCACATCAGAGGACTCTGGGAGCGGACTTACTGGGGAAGCCAAGGAACCAGGCTCGCTTGCTCACTGTCATAGGGTTCCTTGCAAGGCTCTTGGAAGGATGCAATTTTCTATTCTTAATTTTGATGCGAGTAATTTTATTGAAGTTCAGGTAACATTACACAAAGGAAAGTGGACAATTTCGCATTATTCTTCTCGTAGGGGTTCTCCCACCTCCCACAGCAATTGCACCAGCCTCTGCTGGGCCCCACTTATAGAGAGCAGCCCTGTCACTCCCTTTTTTCTCCCATCCCAGGTGTGGAAATGTGCTGCTTTCTAAAGGCATTCCTCAGTTCTGAGGGGTTTAGCCATCTGGTCTGCATTTTGATAAAGATGTAAATGCCATGATGATGGTTTCCTTAGGCTGGAATAATGAACTCAAATTCTCATCATTAAATTTAGAAGACATAAATGTAAAAGATATCTAATGTTCGTGTTACAAAACAAAAGATACATGACGAGGAAGCTTGGCCAGAGTATCATCTGCGAAGATAAGAATTAAGTATTTTGTTTCACCATAAACTCAAGTTTATGATTCAGCAGGCACACGGAATCACCAGGCAAGCACAGAGGGTCCACAGTGCTCAGACCACATACGTGCATCACACTGTCTTAGGAATCATAAACACATGTTGAGTGTTTTATTCAATTCATTAAAATTCACCCAAAATGAGATTTTGACTTATAGAGATTTATATTCTCTGTCAGATAAAGTTAATTTGTGTTGTCATATGTTGAATCATTTCTATTGCTATGGGCAGGAAACTTTGCACTGTTATCCAATTTCTATAACCTAAACTCTGTTCTTACAGAGTTGTAGAACTGCCTAATCATCAAAGGCAATCAAAAGAGCACACCTTATAGAATTAGGTAAGTCCCAGAGGGCCTGCTAACAGTGCCCTGCTCTCCACGGGAAGGACGCCAGGAATCACTTTGACCTATTTCAGAATCGTGGACCATTTTTCTTACATGAAAGGTATTATTGAAAGGGAAAATGTTTAGCAGAGGGTGACCAGGAACACAGAAGCTCTTGAAATCATGCATTATGTGGATAAATGACACGTATTCTAGGGACATTTTGAGCCTTGCAAAGATAAAACACATTGTTGACTGTGATCCAAGATATAAAATACTGAAGAAATGTCATGAATCAAAGGGCTAGCTTTATTCTGTGGAGTTCCAGAAGTAAGCACCAGGATAAAAGGGGGAAAAAAGAGGAAGTCACAGCAAAGCAGACCTTAATATACAAAGTCCTGGTCACACCCGAGGGTGCTGATTTGTCATTTTCCTGTCATGGAAAATGTCCAAGGAAAAAAGTATATAATTTTCTATAGAAATTTTGTGGAGGAGAATTTTACATTTTTAAGTCATTTGGAATAAAGCAGGTTTTTTTTTTAATGGAGAAATAATCAAATCATATGTCACTTTAAATTTCCTTATAGTAAAAAATGTAAAAAGAAATGGGTGAAATTGTTTTAACAATATGCCTCGTTTAACCCAATATGCCCCAATCACTATTATTTTAATGCAATCAATATTAAACATTAACGAAATCATTTACCTTCTTTTTTGATGCTAAGTTTCTGAAATCCAGTGTACATCATATATCTAGAAGCATGTCTCAGTTTGGACCAGTCATGTTTCAAATACCCCGTAATGACATCTGGTTCCTGGTGACTATCTTATTGGATAACACAGATGTAGGTCACTGGTTCTCAAATGTTAGCCTGGAGGCTTGTTATTGCTAAGTTACATTGCTGGTTCCACCCCCAGAACTTCTGATTCCCTGGGTCTGGGGTGCAGCCCAGAAATCTGCAATTCTAACAACTTCTCAAGTGATGCCTATACGGCTTGGTCCAGGGAACGATAAAATCACTGGTTTGGGCAAGAAACAAAAACAAACAACAACAAAAATAACCCACCAAGCTTCTTTTTACAACGGGTATACATTTTGGACATTTGTCTTATTTTTGTGAGATAATGACATTTGTGCAGTGAAACTGACATTTTTGCATTCACTCCAAATGATGCAGAATTTCTCAGTGTCTCTTGAATATTTCTTCTGCATCCTTATCTTATTCTTGAGTTTCTAGTGTTGAATTTGCATTTGACTTCTGTAGGCGCAGGAAAAGGGTAATACTTTCCCTCTTCCATCATAAGGGTCATGGCCAGTGCTCTTACAACAAAAGACAGGTTAACAAAAGAAAAGTATAACAAGTTTATTTACTCAAAGTTTTATGTGCCATGGCAGCCGTCAGAAGACCCAAATACACAGGGACAACCGTCTATTTTGACACAAAGCCTCAATGAAGAATGGAGCACTGTGTAGAAATGCGACTGGAAGAAAGGGCTTGACCTAGCGGGAGCAGGGTGAGGGGGACCAGCAAGGCCTGTCTGCCGTCTGTCCGGATTCTTCTTGGCCGGCCTGCAGAGCATTCCATCCTCCTGTATATGGTGTACACACCTCCTGAATGAGGGTCTTTAGGCAGAAGGGAGAGAGTAACCTTTCTAGATGTCATGATTTGCTTTAGGAGAGAGAGGGTCTAGTTTGTATGACCTGTCTTGGGGAAGAGGAATTCTCATTTTTCTGACTCACTTTGGGGAAGAGAGAAGGGCAAGAAACAGGAGGTTGGGAGAAGGTCAGAGTCTTTGTCTCTGAAGCTCCTTCTGAGGCTTTCAGTCTTCTTCAGTTCAAAGTACTCAGCATGCCAAGTGCTATCCTTTGGGTTATCATTTGCTGGTCCCCAATTCCTCCAATTTCACTGAGCATATACAAACAACTACCAGTGTAAGACTGGTCATGATGGCTCACTCAGGAAGGCCAAGGTGGGTGGATCGCTTATGCTCAGGAGTTTGAGGCCAGCCTGATCAAGAACAAATTATCGTCTCTACTACAAAAAATAGAAAAATTAGCTGGGCATCCTGGTGCATGCCTATAGTCCCAGCTATTTGGGAGGCTGAGACCAGAGGATCACTGGGGTCCAAGAGTTAGAAGTTGCCGTGAGCTATGGTGCTATTGCACTCTACCCAGGGAGACAGAGTGAGATTCTGGCTCAAAAACAAACAAACAGAAACAAATATCAATGTAAGAATAAGTTAGAAGTGGTGTTTAAGATTCTTATACTCTTATAAAGGGCATTCAGTGATAGGACATAATTTTCCAATGTCTTAGATCCCAGAGGTATAAATATCCCTACATTGTTCTTTTGTTAACATGTATCCATTGACTACTAAACGGATGAGTTTATTTAAATGTTTTTTTAAACTATGAATTTGCTAAGCTATATTGTAGTTTTTCTAAGCTACTAATTATGTAAAGTAGGCCTTTAAAAAAATTTCTTAATGTTGTATCTTTTATTTTCCAAAAGGAGTTTTCTTAATTTTATTATTCCAGGATTTGGTAAATATAGTTATATCTAATGAATTGATCCACTATTTCCCAACTAGATTGTGTCTGGTTATCTTCTTGCAAACTTTAGAGTTTCATTTGTTGGTGCTTATCCATTGGCTATATCAGTCTATATCTGCAAGGAATTCTTTTTTTCAACTATGTTATCAAAACTCACATTGCTTGCACAAATTATTTTTGTTCACTTCCTTAAAAACATTCTTTTTAGTCCTACAGCAGATATTAAAAGGAAAAAAAATGGTGGGGTGGTTGAAATTGCATTTCAGTTGATTGGAAAAGGAAATATTCTCAATAGCCAAAAAGACAAAAGTTTCTTCTCAGTCAAGGCAAAGAAAGATATTTATTTTTGTGTAACTAAGAAACAAAGGTTTCCTCTTCATAGGATCTTGGAATATAGCAGGGGCCTTTTTTTCACAGTCATCACAAAGGCACAAGGTTTCCATCAACTCCAAATATGGATGGCTTGGACATTCCTGTAAGTCAGAAGCACAAGGTCCTCATCAGGCTCTTGTTATAGTGGGGAATTACTCAGACTGGAGCAATTCCCAAGGAAGACAAAAATTAATAGTTTAAAATATAAAATATTTTGCTGGGCAAGGTGGCTCACACCTATAATCCCTATACGTTGGAAGGTCAAGATGGGTAGATTGTTTGAGCACAAGAGTTCAAGACCAGCCTAAGCAATATGGCAAGACTCCATCTCTAAAACCAGAAAAATTAGCTGGGCATGGTGGCACTTGCCTGTAGTCTCAGCTACACGGGAAGCTGAGGCAGGAGGATGACTTGAGCCCTGGAGTATGAAGTTGCAGTGAGCTATGAGCTACGGCAACTCTAACTGGGGGCAACATGGTAAGTTTTTGTCTCTAAAAAATATATATAGAAAATAGTTTCACATATAAATTAAAATTTTATAATGGTGGTTTCCAGAGAAATGAATAAATTCAGATCTATTGCAGCTCATAAATACTGTAAAAAATTATGACTTTGGACTTCAAAATAGAGAGCATCTGAGGCAACACAGTTTAGTTATTTTTTGTTTGAAAACTTTCTAAGTAATTCTTAGCAGATTGAGAATTTTCATTTTAGAAAGTCAAACTAATGGAGTTTTCAAAATTTTTTTTGTAGGTTATTTTTAAAAAGATTAGAATCTGATTATGTGGATTAGTCAGGAAGCATTTATTTATTATCTACTATGAGCCTACTCTTACTAGGTCTTGGGGACTTAAGGATGAATAAAATGTAGTCTTTGTCTTTTGGAAGCTTATACTCAAGAGGTGGAGAAAGACATGGAAGAAATTATCATGATGCAAATGCTTCGTTAATAGCAAGTGCCTTGCAAAGTGTGGGAGCTGGGGAAGGCTTCATGGAAGAAATAATTTGAGCAGAGTTTTGCAGACAATGAAGGACAAGCGTGGTCTGAGAAGAGGAGAAAGAGGAAGAGAAGTAAAAGGGGTTCTGTATTGGGGCTGCAGGAGCATGCCATGCAATACGCACAGCTGAGAACACCTTGTGCATCTGAGGGGGGGTACAGGGAGTGTCTGGTGTCTGGTTATAGAAGGGGTAAGTTCAATCGAGTGAGGTAGATCTTGTGTGGAAGGCATGGAAATTTTGAGAGTAAGGGACTTTTAGAATGTTGAGAACCTGGTCAACAACAATTGCAGTAGACTGAGTGAGGCATGATGGTCTCAAGAGGTAGCATCCTGATATTCTACAGGTATCTGATAAATTTTGAATGTGCAAATCATTTTTAAAAAACATATTTTAGCTTGTCAACAATGAATAATTAACAACTATTTAGTAATTGTCCATTATGTTTCTGGAGTCACAATATTCTGTTATTGGAGCAATGTAAATGACACACCTTAATAGCCAGACCTTGAGCCTATTCTAACGTCACCATTTATTGTTTCTGTTATGTTGGATAAATGACATAAATTTTCTGAGCCTTAGTTATCTCATCTCTAAAATGGAGATAATAACGCATCATAGAGTCACTATGAGGTTACGTGAGTGAGTAAGCTGGGCACTACGTGGTTCATACAAATGTGTGCTCCTGGCCTAACCACTTCCCCTGCCTGGGTGTGAAGTCTGGCTTTTCCACATCTTTCTATAGCAGTGTTTTTCAACTTTTTTTTTTTTTTTTAAATCTCCTGGCACTTGTACCTATGGTTGGACTTCACAGCACACTTAAATTATGTTGATCAAAAAATAAAAAATGGTAAAAAAAGGGGGGGGATATACTTACTGTGCTTTCAACTTCTTTTGAAAATATTTCAATTAATGATCTTTAAAAATTTTGGGGGCAGCACCTGTGGCTCAAAGGAGTAGGGCACTGACCCCATATGCTGGTGGTGGCAGGTTCAAACCCAGTCCTGGCCAAAAACTGCAAAAACAACAACAACAACAACAAAGTTTCACAGCACACCTAAGATCCTCTCACGGCACACTAGTGTGCTATGGCATGACAGGTGAAAATCACTGATTTATAGGCTTAACACTGAATTTATTTAAATCATCTGTAGAATTTTGTGGCATCTTGGAAGAAACGGGAGACATCCATGGGATGGATTAATTGAGGTGAGCTCTAGGGCAGCGATTCTTAGCTCTACTATATATTAACATCATCTTGAAGAGCTTTTCAAATTATAATCTTGGCTCGGCTTCTTCCATGGCTTCTGCCTCTGAAAATTCATTTGAAGGAATTCTAAAGATCAAATTGATTTGGGGCTGTTGTTTTAATGTTTTACCCAGACTATGGTCACTGATCGTGATAATCTGCATAAGGTCCACTTTCATAATCTGTGTTGAATTTTCAGAATCATATTGGGAATTTAGAATAGCATTTAAGTTGTCTGAAGACTGTATGAAGTGACCTTTGTGTGTGGTTCTTGTTAGAATGAAGGCATGCACAGGTGCATTTGCAACAGATATTATTACTGTCAGCATGTTGTAACTATACCCACCTGTAAGAAAAATACGGACCCCCACTTTGGGTACAAATGAGAGGTGATTTTATTTACTCCTGCGCAGGGGGCCACTGCTAAAAAGGCAAATGGCCCCAAAGAGAAATGCAGACAGCCTTTTATACCCTTTTTGTGCTGATGTGGCAAAGCAAGCATGTACAAAAGTAGAACGTGGCCAGTTAAAGGGTGGGGTTATAGTCAGGTAGTTGGCTCAGGGGGTTGCTGTGTGGCGGCTCAGGGAGGTAACTTAGTAACCATGGGGACAACTTGGAAAGCCCAATAGCTTGGGAAACTCAGTAACCTGGGAAACTCTGCTTGAGTATGTTTTTACCATTGTTTAGCTGGCTAGGGAGTCAGGGAACTTGGAGACCTTCCTTGTAGCCTATTCTCAGAATTAAACCAATAAGGGGGGGTTTGAGATGGACAGGGACTCAGGCTAAAACAGTTAGGGGCCTTTAGGGGTCCTCTTGCTGGGTCATTACTACAAGCATGCTGTAACATGTTGAGAGGTAGTGCAGCAGAATGGCTTTGTTGCTTGGTAGGTTTTGGTCAGATCTTCCGTACAGCAAACTGTCCCTGTGACTGGTTCTGTGTGAAGTTCAAAAGCTCCTCAGCTCTTAGGCCTTCTCCAATGGTCACCCATGACTTCTAAAGCTTGTTTCTGACAGTCACCCTTGGTGTTGTTCTGCGTACGGGTACATTTTCCAGGTTGCAAACTCCTTAGGACAGGGACCAATTCTATGTTTGTCATCATAGTATCCTAAGTGACAGGCCAGTCTTTCAGAGCACTTAAACAGTAAATACTTCCTAGATGAAGGGGTGTGTGAATGAATGAGCACGTTAAAGTCAGCAAAGCTCAAGTAGTGCAGTATAGACTGAAAGAACCCTAGGGCTTGGGTCTTCGTATTCTCATTGTGTGTTTGAATGTGCAGAAAGCTCACATCTCAAAAGATCTTGCCTTCTTCCCATGATCTCAGTGCTTTGGTGGACCTGTTCATTTCTCCCTTCACACCTAAAATGTAACTATCATGCCCTACTTAGTGATAATGGGGGAAGGAGGCTTATGGATAACTAGTCCAGAACACATGTGGGTGTCTAAAACCAGATTATCTTAATGTCAGATACTCAGAGTTCCTATTTTTTGTCTGGTTCTCAAGGTATATGGTCATGTTACTAGTGTAGATTTGGTATATTTGAAATCCTATGTGGTGGATGATTCTTATATTGTTTCATATACTTTAAGCAATCTCACAAAGGTGTGACTCATAAAGATATTGCTGAATATGAATATAATAATAGTAACATGCACAGTATTCAAAGTAATAATGATAATCAGATTAACTCAAATACTAAATTATCTAAGAAAATATATAGGTCATATATGTGGGGACAGGCTAGAAAAATTATAAAAGGAAAAAAAGCAGTGAAGTATTTATGAGGGGTTCAAACAGCAAGATCCTGGCTCCTTATCTTGAAAGCTGAACATAGCTACAAGAATAAAATGCTTAACCAATTTTGAACAAATTAAAAGATTAGATTAGAAAGCAGCCCTTTGGGCTGGATGGAATAGATTAGCAGTGCAGATTAAAAGCTAACATGTCCTTCTTTCTACAATATGTTTCCTTTAAAAGTTAATTCTAACCCAGATCCTTTGTCCACTCCCCTGTACATTTATTACCCTTATGTTTTATGCAAGACCACCCATATGTCACGTGTGGGGATATAGTTTCCTTGACTCCTAGATAATCGTGATGAATCAGCTAATGCTATATTGTAAATGACTGTTGAAAACACAACAAAGGGCCTGCTGAGATTTCAGACGAGGAGACATTCCCCAGCGTCTTCACGCTGGTCAGTGTGCTTGCCTCTCCGAGGCTCCTCAGTGATCGCCCAGGAATAGCTGAGTGTGAGTCTTTATTTGTCATGGGGACTTCCTCCACTTTGGTCAGGTTCCAAGGAAGTCAACGGGGGCAAACAGCAACACATATATACCAACTATTTCATATAATAATTTAAACAATACTTATATTATTTGAGTGCTTACTGCATGCCAGGTACCGTCCATTTTGCTATTACGTAACACATGCATTCCTAAAAACCACTGTGCTATGCAAAATCAGCCAAATCAGCATGAACAAGCCCAGGGCTTATGGGAAGATGGGTTGAGGGCACAACTCAAAAACCCCTTTAGTGACATTTTAAAAAAATTTGAGGAAACTAATGAAATGACAGCAGTTTGTTACATGTGTTCAGTGGTACCATGTACATCATTTGGGTGATGGATACACTAAAAGCCCAGACCTCACCACTATATGACCTGTACATGTAAAAGAATTCAACTTGCACCCCCTGAGTCTATTAACATACAAAGAGGGAAACTTATTAAGTGACAAATACTATATCTTCTTTCAACATGTTATATTATAATAATGATGTTCATATGATGAATAAGTGTTTCCACCAGACTTTTGGAGTTAGATTTATTTAGAGAGGTCCACTTTATTTTTTATTTGTTATTTTATTTATTTATTTATTTTTTGAGACAGAGCCTCAA
>CAUYON010107480.1:0-18701 GCA_963573935.1 Arctocebus calabarensis
AGACAGAGCCTCAAGCTGTCACCCTGGATAGAGTGCTGTGGCATCACAGCTCACAGCAACCTCCAACTCCTGGGCTCAAGTGAGTCTCCTGCCTCTGCCTCCCAAGTAGCTGGGACTACAGGCGCCCGCCACAACGCCCGGTCATTTTTTGATTGCAGCCGTCATTGTTGTTTGGCGGGCCTGGGCTGGATTCGAACCCGCCAGCTCAGGTGAACATGGTTGGCACCTTAGCCCATTGAGCCACAGGCGCTGAGCCACCTTCTTTCAATTTAAACACAAAACAAAACTACTTTTTTTTTTTTCTTTTTTTGAGACAGAATCTTACCATGTCGCCCTTGGTAGAGTGCTGGGGCATCACAGCTCACAAAAACCTCAAACTTTAATTCAAGTGATCCCCTTGCCTCAGCCTCCCACAGAGCTGGGACTACATGTGTCCACCACAACACCCTCAATTTTTCTCTTTTTAGTAGAGGTGGGGTCTGGCTTATGCTCAGGCTTGTCTCAAGCTCCTAAGCTCCAGCTGTCCTTCCATCTGGGCCTCCCAGAGCGCTAGGCTTACAGGTGTGAGCCACTGTGCCTGGCGATGTTCATAGTCTTTAGAACAGCAGTTCTCAACCGGTGGGTCGCTGTATTAAAGGGCCGTGGCATTAGGAAGGTTTAGGAAGCACTGCTTTAGAAATACACATTGTGGTAGAAGGGGAAATGGTGTCATGTTTGAGTTTACTTTAAATACTTTGCAGAAAAAAAGGAAAAGAAAGAAAAGGGGATAGATACAGCAACTATGACAAAACCAGGTAATATTTTTGTCTGATACCGAGAATATGGGGATTCATTATAGTCTCTCTAGTTTTGAGTAGATTTGCAATTTTGTCATATAAGCACGTATAGAACATCTTACCTCCCTCAGACTCCAGCCTCTAATTCAGATCCCCAGCACATCTAACCTACTTCTAATGAAGTTGGCTGCTTATTATTTCTTTGGCCTCTCATCTCTCTCTACAGTGCTGGGACACTAATTTTTCCATAACCACTTATGCCTGGTCTCCACTAATTGCCTTTAAAGTTATCCACGACGTAACCCTACTCAATTCAAATCAAAGTGGGTACAGGCTGTGGAGTCACAATGACCAGATTTACATCTTGGTTTGCTCAGAAAGGCAACAGTTTATCCCCACTGACCTGGCATGATCATTACCAACACTCTTTCACTCTTAAACTGTCCTCCGGTCACCACACATCAGGTGACCCAGAGTCCTGACTCCAGGCCAGACTCTTCATGTTGTGAACCTTGGCAAATTTTTTGATTTCCGGGTCCTCACTTTTCTCATTTGTAGAAAGAAGGTAATAACACCCATCATTTAAAAAAAAAATGACATGTGCAAAGCTCTTAAGAAGATGCCCAACACATATTAAGCAATTAATAGACAGTTGCCTCCCTTCAAATAAGACCTCCCCAATCCAACTAGATCCCTGGCCCCCCAAACATGACTTGTTTATGCCCCTCTGAGGATTGCTGATAGCATTCTCCCACCTGTCCAAACCCTCCCTATCCTTAAAATTAAAACCGAGGTCCTCAGCTGACTTTCCTTACCACTAAATACCCACAACTCATAACTGACTTGTGACATTTAATGATCCAATGGCTTACATGTTCCTGGACTCCTCTGTAAATATACTTTAAGGAATGAACAGTTCCAGTACAGGAACTGTTCATTCCTTAAAGTAGCAAATGTTCTCTCTCCCACACAAAGCCCATAACCCTTAACCTCCTGCTAGGCACCTATCTTGAGTCGGTAAACTTGCATGGCCCAAATCAGACACGGAAATGAGATCTAAGAAGCTCACAGTGTTCTGGGCAAGAATATTGTCCTTGGAGGGGGGGAAAAGTCTGGATATGTAATCATGGTATATTTTTCAGAAGTTTTTTTATTTTTTAAAGATTCAACATGCCTCTCACTTCAGCTTCTTTATTAAGCCCCACAGAGGGCTGGGGTGAAGTGGGAAATCAAGGGCTCCTTGCAAACTGAAATGCAATCCCAAACCACCATTAGTTGAACTATAAAATCCTAGTCTTTCCAGGGGTAGATGAAACATCAGATAAAACCCAATTTCCCTACAGCTATCAGTCTGCAATGCAGGCTGGTTTTTAAATGTGAAACCTATTTTTCAAGTCTCATTTATTGTAATAAAAAAATCATTCAACCCTCAAGTACAACCAGTTCTAGATAATCTGCGTACACAGGACACGAGTGGGTAAAACGGTTCAAACCCAGATGGTCTCAAAAGCTTCGTTGTCTTCCAGGTCATACCTTTCTGTTTATATGCTATATGGGAACACAGTGTGATTTCAGTTAAACAACCACCCTCACCACTGTGACTACCACCAAATCCTAGGGGAACAAAAGCCTAAAAAAACCATGGACCAGAATGCAGTGCTTCACTTCCACAGCACATACGTGGTAGATGAAAACTAAACAGAGAGGATCTCTGGGTGAGAAGAGTCTTTCTGATTTATTTTCAGACAGAGTTGTACTATGTCACCCTCAGTAGAGTGCCGTGGTGTCACAGCTCACAGCAACCTCAAACTCTCGGGCTCAAGTGATTCTCTTGCCTCAGCCTCCCAATTATCTGGGTGACAGGCACTCACCACAACACCCAGCTATTTTTTGGTTGTAGTTGTCACTGTTGTTTAGCAGGGTAGGCCGGGCTCGAACCTGCCACCCTCGGTGTATGCGGCGGGCGCCCTACTCACTGAGCTACAGGTGCCGAGCCAGTCTTTCTGATTTCTATTCCTCACGTGGCCATATACTACTAATAAACAGGAAAGAAGTAAAGGTATGTCTGTCACCTTTGCAATGAATAACATCACAAAGAATAAGACAATTAATTTCCATTGTCGACACAGCTTATTGATACAACAAAGTTCCTGCTGTTCTGCAAGCACCGGGAATTAATTTGGAACAACAGAGGAGATACCACCTACCTGTGTGCTGAGATGATGGTCTTTTTGGGGACTGGTTTCATGGAAGACAATTTTTCCATGGACTTGGGGGCGGGGGCATTACATTCTCATAAGGAACACACAAGTCAGATCCCTGGCATGCGTGCGTTACAGTAGGGTTGGCGCTCCCATGAGAATCTAACGCTGATCTGACAGGGGAGGCAGAGCTCAGGCTGTGACTGACAATGGGTAGGGCTGTAAATACAGATGAAGCTTCTCTTACGCACCTCCTCCTGTGGGGCCTGGTTCCTAACAAGCCACAGACCAATACTGGCCCGTAGCCAGGGGTTGGGGGGACCTCAGTACTAACAAACATCCCCGGCAGCAACACCCCCAGCCTCTTCCCTGCTTGCTAATCCTACCAGCTCCCACGTGGCTGTGCAATCTTAAAATGAGCAAGCTTCCACTCTCTGGGTGTCAGTGTTGTCACCTATAAAACAGAAGTAAGGAACTGGACAATAATCTCTCCCACCTGACAAATTCCCTGACACCAGATGGCCTAATGCCATTCACAGGAAATAGACGAGGCAAAGCTTTTCCCATAGATCTGGTGTCCTGGACTCAATAAAAGACTGAGACTCTGCTACACAGGCGAGCGCAGGTGTTTCCCAGGCTCTTTCTTCAGGAAAGAAACAGATGGGAAGGTGGTCAACCTCCCTCGTCATCAGAAATGCGTATGTGAGGGTCATGCAATTAATTCTATGTTTTCAATGCCAAACCCATGCCTGGTGGTGGCGTGAACATTCCCAACCTTTGGGAAGATGGGTAATTCTTTCAAAATAAAGATACACAAAAAAAATTCTATGCACATCTAACCCTACTAAAAACGTGGAAATAAAACTAGGGAGAGTTTTCATGTGATTCCATCCATTTTCCTCATGAAAAATGAGGTCTCCGGCTGGTGGAGGAGGGATGGGGGTTGACGTCTGAGGACAGCAGTGTGCACGGACTGTCAGGGTCTGAGTGTCCCTGTGGGGGCAGTGGACACACACGGACAGTGATCCGGCTGGCACGGCTGCAGCGGTTCCCAGAGCCGCCAGCCCCTCGGGCACCAACCTGAGAAAGTGGAGCCAGCGGAAAATGTGGCAACCGAATTCAGGATTTGGCCAGATGACAACCATAGAGGGAGAGGAGGAAACGGGGATCTTTACAATGCAGGACTGTGGGAGCTCAAAGAGGGAAGAGGGGGGCCCCCGGGGGCTCCACATCTGCTCCTGCATGTGACAGATACACAGATACTGGAGCCTGGCTACGCGCTCTCTGTCTGGGCCCTGAGGACACAGTACTGAACGAAATCAACAGAGTCCCATCCTGGAGATGTTTAGATGCTAACAAGCAAGACAAATAAATTCACTATAATAGAATAATTGCTATAAAGAAAATTGAAGCAAAGTGACTGGGGTGGGGTTGGGGACATTCTGTCGAGATAACATGTGGGCAACCGCTGGAGTGAAATGAGAGACAAGCCACGTGGAAGAGGAGAGGTCCAGGCAAATGGAGCAGAAGGTCTGGGGCAGGACGTACATGGCAGGGGAGCAGGGGCTAGTCGAGTCACTCTCACAGTGAGTCCCAGGCTGCCATCCCATTCTCTCTAGATGGTCCTGATACAGGACATTTGGCGTCCCAGCCAGCTCAGCGGAGCTGAGCCTCCACCTTGGCAGTGTCAGTGCAGCGGCAGCCGGCTGAGGAACCAGCGGGCTGGACGACAGGTAGGGAGTGGGGCTCCGACCCCCACCGGAGGCTCCAATAGCCAAACTGGCCGGACAACTGCTGGAGAGATACCAGGGCCTTGGTGTCTCCTTCACTTTACACTTAGGACTAAATACCGAACCCCCATTTCCTATCCCTAGGTCAATTTCATGTGAATTTCCTAGGCCTCAGTTCCATGAATGGACTGTGTCCATTCATTGATACATTCATTCACCTTGCCCAGCGGAAGGGACTGTGTCCATTCATTGATACATTCATTCACCTTGCAGGGGAAGGGACTGTGTCCATTCATTTCCTGGCCAAGGAACCCATACACCTATATATACCCCGAGACTAAGAGCCCGGACTGAGAGACGGGGAGAGACCGGGAGAGAAACTGAGAGAGCTTTTCTCACCCGACTTGAGTTCTTTCTCTCTACCGGGAGCTTTAGTGTTTTTTGTATTCTTTTCTGTAAATAACTTCTGTCTTACCACTGATCTGTGGTCTGCGGATTTATTCTTCAAGTCACCGAGACCAAGAACCTGAAATTCTGGTTATCAGTCCAAGTGCCTGGCAGCCTCAGTGGGGAGGGCAATACTGACAAAGAGAAGGGGACAGATTTGAAACACACGCTCATGGCCGGGCGCTGTGGCTCACCGCTGTAATCCCAGCACTCTGGGAGGCCAAGGCAGGTGGATACCTTGAGCACAGTTCAAGAACAGACAAAGCAAGAGTGCAATCCCATCGCTACTGAAAATAGAAAAACTAGCTGGGTGTGCTGGTGGGCACTTGTAATCCCAACCACAGAGGTTTGACTGTGAGTTATGACACCAGGGCATCCAGGGTGACAGAGGGAGGGAGGGAAGGAGGAAGGAAGGAAGGAAGGAAGGAAGGGGAAGGGAAGGTAAAGGAAGGGAGGAAGGAAGGAAGGAAGGGATGGATGGATTGGGGGGCAGTTATAACATCTGTAGAAGAGAAATAAATGATAATAAAATCCAGGATGGAGGAAAGATAAGGAAGTATACTAGTGTAAGGTTCTTGCGCTATAAATGAAGTCATATAACACCATTTGAAAGATTGTGATAAATTAAAAATGTATACCATAAATGGCAAAACAATGAATAAAATAACAAGACAAGAAGGTGGATCTAAGAAACCAAGAAAAAGGAAGATAAAATGAAGTAATAAGAAAAAAAAGAGAACAATTAACAAACAGGACAAATAGAAAACAAACAGCAAGATGATATACTTAAATCTGACCATGGCAATCATAGTAACTGTGTTTTAAACACTACCAAATAAAAAGCATCAGTCACCAGAGAGCATAACAGTAACAGAGACAGCTAGAACTCTCACACACAGGTCAGAAGGTACAATGACACACTCACACTCTCAGGGAAACAGCTTGGCAGTTTCTTAAAAAGTTGAACATACACACACCATGTGATCCAGCCTGTCCACGCCTAGGTATTTACCAAAAAGGAACCAGAGTATATGTTCACAGAAACTTGCACCTGCATGTTTGAGGCAGCTGTGTTTGTAATAGCTAGAAACTAGAAACCACATATACATCTATCAACATGTGACTGTATAAACAAACTGTGCCAAATCCACGCCACTCAGCAATAAAAAGGAATGAATTCTTGATATACCCAACAACATGGATTAATCTCAAATAATTGCTCTATGTGAAAGAAGCCAGACAAAATAAGAGTGTGTACTGTATTATCTCATTTAGATAAAATTCTAATAAGTGCAAATGAATCTCTAATAATAGAAAGTAGGTCAGTGATTGCCCAAAGACAAGAGGGAAGGACAGAAGGAAGGAATTATAATGGATATGGGAAAACATCCAGGGATTGTAGATAATGCTATGGTCTTGATTGTGGTGATAGTTTTGCTACCACGGGACTTGTTAAATTGTACACCTTAGATATGGAGCTCATTATATGTCAATTACACTTGAGAAAGCTATGAAGACAAAACAAAATAAAAGAGGAAAGAAGTTATATAATATTGACCCATACTTATATTAAAGATGAATTTAGTGGCCAGGCACAGTGGCTCACGCCTGTATTCCTAGCACTCTGGGAGGCCAAGGGGAGTGGATGACTTGAGTTCAGAAGTTTGAGATCAGCCTGAGCAAGAGCAAGACCTTGTCCCTACTAAAAAAAAAAAAAATAGAAAAACTAGCCAGGCATAGTGGTGGGCCCCTGTAGTCCCAGCTACTTGGGAGGCTGAGGCAAAAGGATTGCTCAAGCCCAAGGTTGCTGTGAGCTATGACAACATGGTGCTCTGGCTCAAAAAAAGAATTGATTTCTTAAAGGGATCCCCATACTCCTGGAGCCAAAAGTGCCCATAACTGAAGAGTGCTATGCTAAGCTCTGTGTCTCCAGCAAAAATACCTTTCCCTCCCCTAATAGTGGCATCTTTACTGTCACAATCTGTCTCAGGCACTATTATGTCTTAGTTCCATCAAGCTCACATCTTTGGTTTCTTTGCTTATCAAAGAAGATGCAGACTCCTAAGTCTTCTTCTGACCTTCCTCTCTTTGTAGTCCCTGTTTTAACTGCACTTCCCACCCTTGAACCACACTCACTCTCCCACAGTACTCTCGGGAAGTTTTTGCTTGTCATCAGCAAAATCCATTGTCCACTTAGCCTCTTATTTGAATGTAACCTTTACCTGCTTACACTGAGACTTAACTACCCTTTGAAAACATCTCTGTCCTATAGCCCTCTCAAATGGTAGATATTTTCTTTCCTCTGAGGTCATTTGGCTTAAGAGTGGGGTAAGGAGACATTTGGCTCATACTTGCTACTTGTAGGCCATTTTCTCTTTCCCCTCCCTTAAATCCTTTGCTTGCTCCTATCAAAAGCTTATTACCTTCTAGGTTTCCTTCTAGGAGATATCTCTAGGCTTCTGAGATTTCTGCCTAATCATTATTATCTGGCTTGCTCTCTCTCCCTCCAACATTAGCCTTGTGTCTCTTCCTACATGTTCTCTTGCAATGTTACCTTGCACCTCCACCAAGAGCAGGAATCTATTTTCCCCACCCCTTCAAATCTGTGTTGGACCCTAGGATTGCATCTACTAATAGAATATAGCTTCAGGGACACTGCAACAATGTAGGATTCAGCCCTTAACTGGCTTGGCAGTTTCTGCTTTCTGCCTCTTGGAACACTCGCTCCTGGGACACTTCACTTTGGAACCCAGCACTTGTGATGTGAGAAATCTAAGTTACATGGAAAGACCACATGTTGGTGTTCTGGTCAACAGCCTAGCTGAGCTCACAGCTAACAGCCAGCCTGAACCCTCAGCCACATGAACAAACCATCTTAGATGTCCCCCCAGCTGAGTGTGCAGAAGATTGCAACTCCAGCTCCCACCTGGATGCAACCACATGAGATACCCCAATGGAGAACTGCCCAGTACCCCAATGGAGAACTGCCCAGCTAAGTCCAGTCAACCAACAGTACTCTGAGAGATAATACTAAGTTGTTTGAGGACATTGGTTATGTAGGAATAGGTAGGCAAAACATATTCAAATGCTGCTTCCTATATTATGGCCTCACAAATTCCTTTATCTCCTCTGCTCCCACGATCTTGTCTTCTAACCTAGTTTTACTTAGAATCCCTCAGTCGTGTGTTACATGATATCATTACTAACATCTCACAAAGTCAATTTCAAGTTCTCCTTTCTTTGGCTCCCACTTCCTCTCTTTCTACTTCAATCAATCCCATGCTTCCACTCCATTAATTCCTCAACTGTCCTAGGATTTCCAATTCATTGTTCTACCCATCTTTTGATGTATTTCCCAGCCTCACTTTGATCTTTTCTCAGTTTATATTTCAAGTCCCAAGGTTCTTATTACTCCATTGCCAAGACTCTCAAGGGCTTTGCCCCTTTGTCCGTGAACTGAACTTTCCAGGAAAAATCAAAAACCTTACATAAACCCAAATCACATCTTTCTCCGTGACTGTATCTGAGCAACAGAATGTGATGGGAAAGACACACATATGTGTGCATGCGTACACACACACACAGATCTGCTGATTGTCTCTCTTTACCATCTCACTCTAATGGCCTCTGCATCTGCCCAATAATCGCCCAAGATTTCCCTAGTCCAAATAGTATTTCACTTTCACAGATGATGATTTAATCTCAGACCTCCAATAACTTCTTACCTCTACTCACTCTCAGTTGATGGTCTAGCCTCTTATTTTATTGAGAATATAGAGTTCGTCATAAAGAGATCTATGTGCTTCACTCTGACATCTATTAGTCTCTTTTCTACTACGTCCATCCACTCTGTTTTCACTCCTGATGTAAGAGATATTCTCCCTGTTTCTAAGACCAACTCTCGCACAAATAATTTGTGCCAGAGAAGGAATTCTTTCTTTCCTACTCAAAGACATTGCCCTGGAGTTGGCCCTGTTCTCTCCTGGCCCTCATTTTTTTTTTTTAACCTCCCTTCTGGATCATTCTATCCACATACAAACATTACATTTAGGTCATTCTATCCACATCACATACATACATTTGGCTCATACGTGCCACATGTAGGCCATTTTCTACATGCATATTTCTCTTTTGAAGACAAATTAAAACTCCCTTGATCCCACCTCCATCTCCAGCTACTACTTTATCTCTATGTTCTCCATTGTAAAGTGGCCTGATTTGTTTCTACTCACTGTTTCTACTTCCCCTCTCAATTCTCCAACAAAGTCTGATCAAGCCTCTACTTTCAATGTATGAAACTTACTCTTGTTAAGATTGTTGATGAAAATCATGATGCCAAATCCATTGGTCAATTCTCCTGTCTCTTCTTATTTGGCTTCCTAGCATAATTTGACCCAATGGTTGCTCTTGCCTTGACCTAAAATGTTCACCTTAGACTCTTAGATTCCACTGTTCACTGTTTCTCACTAACTGCTCCTTCTCTATCTTCTCTGTTGGTTCTTTTGCCTTTAAAATTTGGAGAGCTATGGGGCTCGATCCCTAGCTGTCTCTTCTCATAAGACTAACTTATTTAGTTTCATGGCTTGAAATACCACACATCTGATGATGAATCCAAAATTTACACTGCCAGCCTGTACTTTGCTTCTAAATTGCAGAGTTTTATATATCCAGTTGCCTACTAAATACCTCCACTTGCCTTTCTAATAGGTATTTTGAATCTAGTATGTTCAAAACATAACTGTTTATCACAAAACCTGTACATCTACCAGTTTTCTCTTCCTGTATAATTGCAATTTCTTTCTTCTAGTTGCTTAGGAAGAAACCTTGGAATTCATCCTTGAATTTTTTTTTAAAAAGATAAAATTCTCTTGAAAATGTTATTAATACTATTATATAACAATAAACCATTCATCTTTTCAGTCCTGATGTTATTTTTATCTTAAAGATTAAATCTTTTTCCTTGGGATGGCAACAGTATTACTATGATAGTATTATGTTTCCTTATTTTTATCAAAATTAGCTCTTTTTAAGATTGTTATAGCAAATCTTGATTTTTATGAGTGTACTAAGGCCAATAGAAACATGACACTTTAAAACTGTGTTTTACTTTCCTATGAACTATTTTGTAGTAAAAAAATCTATTTGGCATTAAGTATTCATATGTTCAAATTCTTTTTTTTGTTGTTGCAGTTTTTGACCAGGGCTGGGTTTGAACCTGCCACCTCCGGTATATGGGGCCGGCACCCTACTCCTTTGAGCCACAGGCACTGCCCCATATGCTCAAATTCTAAAAGTAGTCTTTGGTCCCCAATTGAACTTTGTACTCTAAGACTTAAAATTTTAATTGTGTTTACATAAAAATATAATTCGATCACTAAGTTCTTCCTCATCACTGAAATGTCTGTTTTTCTTTATCCTTGGGTGTCTTGAATCATCTGATATTGAGGGACCCTCTGAACTGTGTTTCCATCTTTTATTTGTTTTTTTTTAATTCTGGCTCACTGGAATACTTTTCCTTGACTGAGGCCGGCAAGAACAGAATGACTCTTCCCCTTCATCTTCACTTTCTTCTTCTTCCTCAATTTCTTCTTCTGGTTCAGAAATTTTCTTTTTCTCCTTCTTTTCTTTCTTGTTTGAAGGTTCATGTTCTCCAAGTGTATTTTTAGGACAGGCATAAATGAAGTGTCTCGTTTCTCCAAGGTCATAACACTTAGCTTTATCAAAGTAGTTTGGCTCTGGGTGAACTCAGCCTCTCTTCCATTGTCAACAGCAATGCTTGCTTGTATCACTTTACCAAATAACAGTTGTTTATTTCCCTTGTACAGCATTTTGCTCAGTATTAATATGACAATAAAATAAATGCAATCCCTTAAATCTTCCTATTTTTATCTTCCATGATGGTAACATTTACAACTTTGCCAGACTAGGAAAATATCCTGTAGAAGTCATTGTTTGTCGGGGAAAAGGTCAAGTTGGCTCCATACACTGTGCCCTTGTACAGAGCCAATCTAGCACTCTTTTCTTCAGATGAGGCAGGTCCTGGAGACCAAAGAGTGTGAGCCCTGGGCTCACCTTGACTCAACCCCAACTCTTCCCTGTTCCTTCCAGCAGCCTTGGCACCATGGGTCCTGGGAGGGGCAGGCACAGAGATGAGATCATACCCACCCTTGATTTCTTTCTTTCTTCCACAATGTGTAGTCAGTCAAAACATCTTATCAACTCTGCTTCAAAATACATCCAGTATCTGAACACCTTTTCCCCTCTTTAATGCTACACCATCCACTTTCACCTGGATTATTGTACTTGTTTCCTCTTTCTGTCTGCCATTGTCTTTGCTACTCATTACCCTATTGGTAATATAAGAGCCAGGGAACTTTCTAGAATATATTATAGCATCCCATTCCTTTACTCCAAACTTAATCCCTCTGTATTTGTCATTCTGCCTAACAACAAAATACTATAAATTATTGTTTGCATATGTGAATGTGTGCATGTATACATATTGTTAACATTAACTCTACATTTTAGCCCATTTCTAGCTAATTTTCATATATGGTACAGGTGATGGGTAGAGGCGTTTTTTGTTGTTATGATGGTGTTGGTAGTGATTGCTTTTTTGCATAGTCAGATTGTTCCAGCACTGTTTGTTGAAAGGATTATCCTTTTTCCATTGAATCACATTGGCAACTCTGTTCTCTGGTCCTCGCAGGACAGTGACTCATGATGACTAATTTTTAGCCAATTTGTACTCTGACCAGGCTTAATCTCAGAAATCCTACACTACAGATTCAGCATGGGGCTCTTCCTTCTTCACCATGGCTCAGACCCTTCACTCTCTCTTTCTAGGCTTCTGGATCAAAAATGAGAATCTCCCTAAGAAGTGAGATTAAAGGATGGTGTCTGGACCTAAAGCACTTCTCCAACTCCCCTCCCTCCTCTGACCAGGCTCCTAATACTCTAGAGTCTTGTAATCAAGAGATTGCCAAGCCCAGACAATTCCTCCTCAGCCAAATATGAAACACAAAGATTTCACAATCTGAATACAACTCATTCTTAGGACACAACTGGAGAAATTTCTATAGGAACTAAGATCAATAATAAGATGTACAAAATTTGGCTGGCGAGGCAGCGGAAATCACATCACAGATGAGGTGCTGAGAGTTAGCACCTGATCTACACCTGAGATCCAGAGGCTGGTTCCAGGCTCTCACACTCATCTTCTTTTCTAATTCTCATAATAATCCTATGAGGTCCACATCGTAGCCCCATCGTAGATGAGGAAAGTTATGTGCGAAATCCTTGCTCCTACTACTTCAATGTGGCAGCCTGAAGATGCTATTCCAAGACCATTTCCTGAGTCAGGCTGAGCTAATGCAAAATTAGGGACTCTTTAAGCCACTTTAATGGTGACCAAAAGGCCCATGTGGCAAGTCGGGAAGAGCATATAAGTAGAAATACAATACTTCATTGTACTGTCTACACTTCTCCAGCTCATCTCCATCATTCTTCATGCATCCTTCTTCCAGTCCTTTATTCTTTCCCCAAACACAGTGTCTTATCCTGGCCTTTATATTTTTGCTCACATGATCCTCTCTGCCTGGAATGGCCACCTTACTTTCTTGGTACCTTTATTGACTACAATCTGAGCGCTTTCCCTCAAACGTTCTCTCCCATTGCTACATCTCTAGAACCTGTGATGTATCACCTACTCGCTCACATGTCACTTCAATAAAAACAGTAGCTACCATTTTTTATGCATCAACTATATGCCAAGCATTGGGCTGGGCTTTTTGTTTATATTGTTCTATTTTCACAAAAGCCACCCTTTCCCCGAGATAACAATTTTTATTTTCTCCTTATTGATGAATACATTGGAAGGTGCAGGGAAATGAAGTAATTCAGAAATTAAAGCTAGTGTTCGGGAGAATTGGCGGTTAGACCAATGTCAGACTTCAAAGTTGGCGTTGTTGGTTTTTCCCCCGTCTTTTAAGTGTTAAGTCTGTTGAAGATGTTTGGGATACTTGGAGGTGTTTCACCAGGAATCTATTGGCAGGAAAAACTCTTCCTAAAGGAAAAGAGAAACAAAACACATAAGAGCGATTCACAGATGGAGAGCCAGGAGAGAGAAGAGAGACGACTTTGGGTTCTGCTAGATGTCTGTTTCTCCCATTGTCTGGCAGCCCAGCCCCCTGGATATGAAGTGGGAGGATAGAGTCAGAAGAGGAACCTACAAAAAACTGCTGCACTATTATTTTGGTCCTATGCTGCCTCCACCATTCTGTTTTCCAGAAACTGGTTTATGTAATTCTTTGTCTTGCCTTCTCAGATGGACACAAAATGCCTTCATGATAATGATTATATTCTCCATCTATGTCTGTAAAAAAACCAGAGTATAAAAATATGTGTACTTATATTGGTCCTGATTTTTTTTTTTTTTTTGAGAGAGGGTCTTGTGCTGTTGCCCAGTTAGAGGGCAGTGGCATCATCACAGCTCACTGCAATCTTGAACTCTGTGCTCAAGCAATTATCCTGCCTTAGGAGTAGCTAAGGACTACAGGTGCACACCATCTGTAGTGGGTGGGATTCATGAGTAGCTGGGACTACAGGTGCACATCACCAGGCCCTGCTAATTTTTCTTTTTCTTTTTTTTTTGAGACAGAGTCTTAAGCTGTTGTCCTGGGTAGAGTGCCATGGCCTCACAGCTCACAGCAAACTCAAACTCTTGGGCTTAAGCAATTCTCTTGCCTCAGCCTTCCAAGTACCTGTGACTATAGGAACCCACCACAACACCCGGCTATTTTGTTGTTATTGTTGTTGTTGCAGTTGTCGTTATTTTTTAGCTGGCCCCAGGCTGGGTTTGAACTGCCAGCCTCTGTATATGTGGCCAGCGCCCTATCTACTGAGCTACGGGAGCTGCCCAATTTTTCTATTTTTTTTTAGAAGCAGAGGGTCACTCTTGCTCAGTCTTGTTTTGAACTCCTGGCTTCAATCAATCCTCCTACCTTGGCCTCCTGACGTGCTAGGATTATGAGCGTGAGCCACCTTACCAGCATATTTTAATTATTTGTTAAACAAATTTATAAATAAATGAATGGTGACTAACAAGAATATGTACTTTTATATTGACCAATAGCATAAAAGAGTGAAACTTTTTCATTTCATTCCCTGTGTCCCGTGTCTCTACTTCTGCAGGTTTCTGCAAGCAGAGGGTGTAATAAACATGGCTCAGTACACTCAGCCCTCCTGGGAACAGAATGTGTAGGATGTTCTCAAAATACATCTTTGATTCATTAACATGGATTTCTCAAGAATGTGACAAACGTGACCACAATTAGTTCTAGAATTAGAACATTCCACATTAGTTTCCTGTATGTCCTAAGAAGGAGAAAACAAAAAAGATACAAAAGGGAACTTTGAGATATTGACCAAAAAAATTTTTTAATCCATTAGGAAAGAGTGGGTGAGTTGAGTTGAGGTTTACAAAAAAAGCAACAGAAATCAGAAGTTCAAAAGAAGGAAGGAAGATATTGATGTCAAGATGCTGTGTCATTTTAGGATCTTAATACTGATTTTCAAAGAAAAGAAACTTTCCTTTTCCACTGTATGCGCCAGTATCGTGTGAGATTGTGTCATCAAGACATCAAAGGGGTAACAAGACTAGTTAAATAAAGAGTTGGTTGAAGTGCTTGAGTGACATTGTGAATTCAGCACTCTGATACCCAGGAAGAGGCTAGAAAATTAGGTTCGTAGATGTCCCTAAGTTGGAGGTGAGCCTGGGTTGTTGAATGAGGCAACACATATGATCTGTGGCTAACACATATGATTTAGCTAAGATAGCAATGATGACTGTCCTCAGAGGCATTGACATTGTATTGGAGATCAGACCACTAATTATTTCAAGGTGGCCATGAGTCCAAGGGCACATTCTAACTTCTTATGCAGCAAACAGTATCACTCTGCTCCTTGACATTTACCATTTCACTAACACTAAATGGACTGATGTGAGCGGGGGGTGGAGGGTGATACCTTCTATCCACACCAGTGAAAGAAGAAGTATTCCAGTTATGGTGTGTAATTTCTGTGAAAGAAATTAGAAGAAATTATCACACCGGTTTGCTAAGATTTACTACCTGTGGACGCTTTCCCAAAAGATGATTGGTCAAGAGAATTGATGAAACTACGGAGTTTCTCACATTTTCTTATCAGTCATATTCCTAAAAGCTCATCAGAAAAACCGATGGGAAAAATGTGACCCATTTATGATAACCTGAAATGTGAAATCTAGCTTTTACACACAAAAGGCAAAGTCAAAAAGGCAAACAGATCAACCCCCCCCCAAATTGATATATAAAAAATAAGTTCCTAAAAATCAATAAGAAAATCACACACACAGAGACATAGACAGATACCTCAAAGGGAATAAAAGAGAAAAAGGTAGGAACAGAAAAAGAAATATAAAATAGCCCTTAAACATAACAAAAGATAATCATTGACAACTATAATAAGATATGAAATTTAAAAATACACTGAACTTTTAACAATTTATATTAGTAAAATGCCAAAGTGTAAAAATATTTTTCCTGGAAGCTCTGAAGAGAAACATGGACTTTCTTACATTGCTTGTAGGAATTTATATTGCTATAATTAATTGCTAAAGTTATAAACACATACTCTTTTTCTAATAGTCTTCATCCTGGGAATCTATCTTGAGGATATTATGGTGCTGTTGATTACAATTTCGTTTGTAATAGCAAATTTGTGAGCAACACATATAGCCATCAATTAGGTTTACTTCGCAACCATGAAAAATTGAGGATGGAAAAGCATTTGTCAAAATGCAATGTTTATTCATGATTAAAACTCTCATAAAATTGGAAATACAAAGGTATGTCCTCAAACTGCTGAAGAGCTCTACAAAAACCCTATAGCTGGACGGTGCCTATGGCTCATCAAGTAGGGCGCTGGCCCCATACACTGAAGGTGGCAGGTTCAAACCCAGCCCCGGCCAAAAAGAAATGCAAAAAAAAAAAAAAAAAGAAAGTATTGTCATTACACAAATGGTGCTAGAATAATTGAATATCCCCATGCAGGCACATAAATAAACCAACAAAACTTAGCTCTATTCATACCTTGCACTATTTACAAAAGTTAATTAGAAATGGGCCTAAGGGCACCACTTGTGGCTCAATGGGTAGGGTGCCAGCCCCATATACTGAGGGTGGTGGGTTTGAACCTGGCCCCGGCCAAACTGCATCAAAAAAATAGCCAGGCGTTCTGGCAGGTGCCTGTAGTCCCAGCTGAGGGGGACTGAGGCAAGAGAATCACCTAAGCCTGGGAGTTGGAGGTTGCTGTGAGCTGTGACACCACTGCACTCTACTGAGGGCAATAAAGTTAGACTCTGTCTCTAAAAAAAAAAAGAAAAGAAAAGAAATGGGCCTAAATGTAAATTCTACAACTATAAAATCTCTAAAAGAAAGCATAGAAAAAAGTCTCTGTAACAAAGAATTTGGCAAAACCCTCTTAAATTATATATCAAAAGCACAGACCATAAAAGAAAATGCTAATCAAACTTAATCAAAACCTAAAACTTTTGTTCTTGGCTGCATGTATTGGCTCATGCTTATAATCCCAGCACTCTGGGAGGCCGAGGTGGGTGGCTTGCTTGAGCTCACAGGTTCAAGACCAGCCTGAGGAAAAAGTGAGACCCCCCCATCTCTACTAAAAATAGAAAAACTGAGGCAAGAGGATCACTTGAGCCTGCATTGGAGGTTGCTGTGAGCTAAGATGTCACAGCACTATACCCTGGGAAACAGCTTGAGACTCTGTATCAAAAAAAAAAAAAAAAAACTTTTGTTCTTCCAAAGACAATGTTAAAAAAGTGATAAGACAAGCTAGATTAGGAAGAAACTTTGCAAAACAAGTATCTGATCAAGGCTGTGTATATAAAACGTACAAAAGACCCTCACAAGTCAATATTAAGAAACCAAGCAATTTAACTTTTAAACTAAGTAAAATGAGAAATCCAGACTACAGACAGACTGCAAGTAAAAATATTACGCAAACAGAAACCACAAGAAATCTAATGCAGTTATGCTAATGTCTGACACAAGGCACTTTAAAACAAAGAAACAAAAAATGTGATTACAGACATCCATCTTTATTATTTCATTTTCACCTTATTAAAGTAAGTGAAAATATCAACCAATATTCAGAATTGCACAGGAGAGAAGGTTGTTACACATTTGCCAGGTCCTCGTCCTAGCCTAGGGCCTGCAAGCACCTTCCTAGGAGATCTTTGCTCATGGATGAACAAACAATCGGAATTGTTTGTTCATAAAAAGTATACTATGTGCCAACGGTTAATATACTTTGGGGGGAGTTGTTCCATAGCATTTATCAGATTCTCAAAGAATATAAATCGGTGGTAAGTTACTGGTCTGACAGACAATGCATCTGACTTGCAGAAAAAAATGAAAAAAAGATGTTTATTCCAAAATCCATCCCCACTCTTCACCAGCTCTTGGAGGGTGGGCTAGCTAATTGACTTCTCTAGACCTCACTTTCTACATCTAAGGAAAAATGTAGAACCTACTACACAAGTTATGAGAGAAGTCGGACCTACTGCACAAGTTATGAGAGTCAGACAGGGATGCACACACAGTCATACTTGGACCACGGAGACCTGGGTTCTCACCCGCTACTTCACTGATCAAGTGGCCTGGAACAAGTCATTCAAAAGATTGGGTCTCTCTTTCCTCATCTGTAAAGTGGGAGAACTGGTGTAAGTGCTTTCCAGATTACTTTGCTTTGTGGAACTCTTCTTGGAGTTACACGTGCGGAACTATTACAAGAAACAAAAATTTTGCTTGGGACACAGGAGCAGGGGGAGAAGAGGGTTTTTCCCTCGATGTCTTTCGGATGCTTCCAGAACATCCCCTGTTCTCCATGGAGAATCACTAAACTAGACTTTCTTAAAGACACAGGACAGTTGTAAAATTCCCCTTATTGTTATTTTTCCTCATTATGGATGAGAACCTCAGCGACAAGAAGACTGGATAAGAGGTGATGATACAGACCAAACACATCCCACCTCTGCTGGTAGGATCCTTTGTGTCAAAAGAGGCAAAAACATGAAGGGTAGTTTCTCCGTGATATTTGGTGGACGCTGATTGCTTGAACCCTCTACATTAACCTATTTGCTTTAAATGACCTTTGTCGACTCCTTAAAACACAGGAGAACTGCCTAGACAAGCTCTCCTGAATTCCTAACCCATAAAATTTTGGGGCGGATAATCAATTTTATATATATTTATTTTTAACATGTATTTTATTATTCTTCATTACATTATTCCCCCCCACCCCCTAGTGGTAAGACAGAATTTATTTACAGAAAAGAATACAGAAAACACTAAAGCTCCTGGTAGAGGGAGAGAATTCTAGTGTGGGGAGAGAAGCTCTCTCCGTTTCTCTCCCATTCTTTCCCCATCTCCTCCTTTAGGCCTTTAGTCTCAGGGTATATATAGGTGTATGGGTTCCTTGGCCAGGAA
>CAUYON010107481.1:0-12531 GCA_963573935.1 Arctocebus calabarensis
GCAAATGAGCAAGGTTAGACATGGAGGGACGCTCACTTTGACCTGTCACTCCAACCCCCAAACCACAGTGCTGGGCGGCGCCGGTGGCTCAAAGGAGTAGGGCACCGGCCCCATATACCAGAGGTGGCAGGTTCAAAAACTGCCAAAACCATCTCCTCCCTGGTTGCTGAATTCTGAAAGAAACCCGCTGCTAGGTAGGGAGGCTCCAATATGCTTTAGCTTTGAGCCTTTTCTTTAAGAGAAAATGCTGCACCTGGTGCCAAGTGAAAACAGAGCAGGTTCTGATCAGAGCCAGGGGGGAGAGTCGGGGGGGGGGTGCGTGTGGCCTGGGGCTCCCCCTTCTCAGGGACCCTCCCGGTCCCTCCACACCTGGAGCTGCTCTGACTGTGGCTCACAGGGGTGCCCTTCTGCAAATTAAACTGTTACTCTTTTTTAAAATTCGGCACCGGAACAGAAATCAACTACTGGACTGCTGAGTTCAGCTCGTTTTGAGCAGGACGCTGCTGAGAAGCGCGTTGCAGCCTGCGCTCTGCGGCCCGTGTGTGCCGGAGGCCGAGCGCTGGCCCAGCAGCCAGCTCCAGAGAGACGTGGAGTCCGACGGTGGAAACACACTGGGGATGCCCGCCCTGGCTGGCAGAAGCGCCCTCCTGTTCCAGCCTGCAGTGTAAGGGGAGGGAATCGGTGAGTCCCTGCCAGCCTCGGGATGGGGGACTCCGGCACACTGCTCCGGCCTGGGCAGCTGGCCCATTTCCTAACTGGACGGCTCTGGATAGTATTAGAAAAGCCTTCCTTTTCCTGACCTAAAATTTCCCCTCCTGGAAATTCTCTCTCCTCATTAGCCTCACGCTGGCATTGGGAATCAAAGATTAACACTTCATCTCCTCCCTAAAGACTCAGCAAGAATTTATGAAGATGAAAACATACAAACAAACCACTTTCACAAGTCCGCTTTCTTATAATACAGAGAATGACCACTTTTTAAAAAGCCGGAACCCTGGGCATGGGTAGATTTTTGAGTTTTTGCAGGTTTTTGAATCCTTAACGCTTATCCAACCCAAAGGAAAACTGAGACGTATATATATATATATACACACAAACATTCCAGGGGTGAAAAGAAACACAACTCTCCTTGGTGGATAGTGCCCTGAGAGCTGGGTTTCACACTGTCATCCTTAATTTGGAAAAAATTAAATGCTGTTTAGAGAAAGTGCTTCCCGATTGCAGAAGTGTGTGATCAGAGAAACGCCAGGCTCCGCCTCCCTTCGCGAGGGCCATTGATTCCCTTCCAGGGCGGAACTTCATCTGAGTCCACACTCTGTACAAGTAGGAACCACTCCTGTCCTCCTCCTCAGGCCAGAGTCAAACCCAGCGATGGGATCTGGCCTCTCCTGCCGTTATCTTTCCTGAAGTCATCTGTCACACTGGCACGTATTTCCTCTTGACACTATCTCTCTGAACCCAGAGAAGCAGCTTCCCACAACCAGGACACCAGGTTACAAACTGTGGGACACCAAGCACCAGCCACACAGGGGATGGTAGGACAAGCGTCTGCCCTATGACTGGGAAAGGATTTCAAAGTAGGAGGCCATGCACGGAGCTCTTGAAACAGAGGCCTGAACACATGCCACCATCATCACTGAGATTACAACATCACTAGCAAAAAAGAAAAAGAAAACCATAACCACCTGGCAGATTTTAGAGGTTTTAGTTAAGTGGCTTGACCAAAGATTTGTGTTTTTTTTAACACGGTACACCTGGGCACTTGCAGATTTCAATTTTTGTGGTTTTGTCTATTTCTGTTTTTTTTTTTTTAAGGCTGGCAATGTGGACTGTCATTTGTGTGGAGTGTGAATCATGCTCACTGTCTAAGGAAGGCAGGTCACTGGGTCCATCTAGACAGCTCTCTGCCACCATCGGCTAAATGCAGCAGAGAGTTCTCAGGTTCAGTTATTTTGGGGGAGAGGGTTCAAGGCCCCAGGACACCTTCCTTATGTGCCAGGCAGACCAAAGTATTTCATCACAACCCCAAAGATGGGGAACGAGGCCCCAAATGGTCCACATTCTGATGTGCCCAGGTGAGAGGTCAGGGATGCTCCCTGTGTCCTTCCTCTGTCCTCTCTTGTGAGCCCAGCAGAATGGGCTGGTGTGCAACCCCAGAGCAAGCAGGGTCACCTGGGCCTGGGCTGCAGCCATGGGGCAGGGCAGGGGTGGGCAGCAGTCTGGGCATGTCTCTGCCCTGGGCCTCGGAAGTGGTGGGCCAGCTGTGGGTCAGCCTTGACTTCCCTCGCATCAGAATGGTCAAGTCTCAGCCTCCAGCTTGGAATGAAGGGAAGAGGTCACTCACCCCTGAGCTGTTTGTTACTTTTTAGCCAATTTTATCGAAGTATTATTTAAAGGTAATCAAGCACATCCATGTTAAGTCTGCAGTTCAATGAGTTGGAACAAACGTGTATACCCATGTAACCCGGACCACGATGCCTACACGTGGAGAACGGTCCCACGACCTCCCCAATTGCCCTGTTTCCTGGCCGACCCTCACCCATCGGTTAGATCCAACTTAGTGGAAAGGCAGAACACACTGGAGCCAACCTGCTATCATCTCCTGGCTTTGTGATCGACCCAAGTTATTTAATCTCATCTCGGTTTCGCTATCTGCCAAGTGGGACCAGTAGTAATCCTGGGGGTGCCAAAAAACGCATACGCATTTTCAGAGCTCTTGTTGGAAGGAGCTGTAGGTGAAATGGATGTGCACAGCATATAGGCACACTTGACCAGTATTGTACCTCCGATGCAACTTTGAAAGAAATTCATAGATACAAGGGTGGTGCCTGTGGCTCAAAGGAGTAGGGCACCGGCCCCATAGTGGTGGGTTCAAACCCAGCCCCAGCAAAAAAAAAAAAAAAGAAATACATAGATAACATGTATTGGCATCTCTGCATTTAAAACATTGTCCTCTGTGTGCAGGTATGGGGTTTAGTGTACGCAGAACCTCTAGAATTATGCAGGCACGTGGCTAGCCTTCCACATGTCATCAGTGGCAGCAGCAGCAGCAAAAGCTCAGCTTCCTTTTCTACTGCAGAGGGTGCTTGTGGCAGGACCCTGGGGAAATCACCTTGCCATACCAGGCGATCCCATTATTCTAACAGACTCAGCACCTGTGCAAACACAGATTTACCCACAAGGGTCTCAGCAAATGCCTCACAACCAGAAGAGTTTGCTCTAGGACGACAATCAAGGCCGCAGTGACCCTGACCACGCTGGCCGTCACGGCCTTACTGCCCTGCAACTCCAGTATCCCTGAGTCCCAAGCTCAGACTCTAAGAAGCTCTGATGTCTTTTTACTGGGGACAAAGGAGCTGAAGGGAAGTAAGATTTTTACCCTTATCCCTGTGACCATCCGTGTAAGGCAGAAAATCAATACAGAAAAAATATAAAGAATTAGAAAGAAAATAAAACTCATACATAAAAGTCCACCTCCCAGAAGCCACTAAGTCTGGGGGCATAGTTCCCCCCAGGTTTGTTGTTTCATGAGTTTTCTCCCTCCCTCCCACCCTCTCTTCCTTCCTTTGTTTTTTTCAGTATTTCTTTTTTCTTTAATTGCAGTTTCTGGCTGGGGCTGGGTTTGAACCTGCCACCTCTGACATATGGGGCCGGCACCCTACTCCTTTGAGCCACAGGTGCTGCCCAGTATTTCTGTATGTAACAAAAAGGTTTCTATCACGTGGACATTTTTATTTTTGAAGTTAAATTAGCAGACACACTCTCTCTTGTCATTAAACCTCATTCCATCATATGAAGGAGTCCTTTAACTCCTCCCTACGTTAGACTGGTAGGGTGTCCCAGGTTTTCATTACCACAATGTTACAATTTGTGGGCTGCCTCTGGAAGGGTCAGGATGCCCCTGGGTTTCACTGTCCAAGCCTTTGTGCCTCCATAAGAGCTGGTATTCAACAAGCGACCTGCTTCTTATGGCCCTGATCCCAGGCCAGGGAGAGCCGGGCTGTCAGGCTTCTCCAGCTCTAAGGAGCCTTCCAGACACCAACTTCATGATGTCGGGTGGCTGGACCCCTCCACCCAGTCACCTTCTCATCTGACTTTCAATAAGGGGAAGATCTAGGCAGAATCACAAAAAACACTGTTTCTGATTTCAGAAGGTGTCTGTGAGACGCCAGTTTCTCACCTGACTGGCAAAAATCCAAATATCTGACAGTACACTGTTGGTGTTAAGTGTAGCAACATGGGTGCTCAAGGTTCATTCCTGCTGAGAGCAAAAAAGAAAAAAAACACATCCTCCATGAGGCGACCGGGCGACAGCCACCACCATAGTCACAAATGCACATACGCTTTGACAAGTGATGCTACTTTCCGGAATTTATTCCTGACTCTGCGGTCTCTGGCACGACGTAAAAGAAGAGATGTCTGCCCACTGGGGACCCCGCAATAAGCCTGGGTGACACAGAGCTAAAGATTCGACCAACATTTGAGCTATTCCAGCCCACTGGATGCTGTGTGTCGGAGAGCTGTCCCAACAGATCTCTTCTGGGGGGTGTTGAAGACAAAAAAAAAAATCAGAAAGTGGTGGCAGTTGGACAGGGAAGAAATAGAGGCCCATCCCAGTTGAGGAAGCAGAAGAGAGGGAGGTGGTCAAAGGGAAGAGAATGAAGAAGGGCAGGTGTCCCGGGGGTGGGTGGTGAGGACAGGCTGAGTGCCGGGAGGTCATGACCAGAAGGGGTGCGGGTCACGGCCAGCTGCAGACCTGAATGCCACAGATGAGGGCCAGATCTACCCTGTAGGCCAGTGGGCACCAGGGTGAAGCCTAAACACACTTAAACACATTGTCATCTAGACAAGCAGTCTGGCCACACTGTTCCGCTATGCAGACACTTCTGGCATCATATAATTTATAAATAAATACAGAGCCACAGGGGGCCATGCTCAATTTTATTAGAGAGGTATTCGGTCATGGAATGTGCAGGCCACAGGGCTTTAGCAATGCGGAGGGCTGGACCTGTGGTCAGCAGGAGAGCGGCATGCTGAGATTGGCTGTTAGGAAGAACCATGGGAGCAAGAGGGTACCCTTCTCAGCCCCACAGACTCCATGAACCTGGAGAAAGAAAGGTGAGGGAACTGCACTCTCCCAGAAGGGAGATGAAGTTCAGCGTGGACCCCTTGGGGACGGGAACAGCTTTCCAGCTGGGTGACCAAGTCCCGCCACTGCACCAAGGCTGGGTCAGGAGGCTGGCAAGTATCTGCGTGCAGCGGGTCTAAACAAAACGAGGCCACTAACTGCGCCTTCTTGCAGAGAAATCTATTCACCTTCCTCCATGCAGTCTGTGTCATCCAACATCTTTCCCTGTGGGCCCCGGGGGACAGTAATCTCAGGCCAAATCCCTTACCGAGCGCCGGAACGGGTGGGCTCCTAAGCACTGCCTTGCTTGGTCAGCTTTGGATTTTTTGAGGTGCATGCTGGCTTATATTCCCTCTGTGAGAGTGTGTTTAACTCAACTTCCTATCCTTTAGGTGTCTTTAATATTTTAATTCTCACCCTCTCCCTCTGAGACGTCTCAGGACTCAGGAAGTGTGGCCCCCCTGGAGCACAGCACTCTGTCCTGGATGTGGAGGTGCAGAATCCCTCACTCTTTGGGGGTCACACTCATGTTGCCTCTCCCTAAAGCAGAAGGTGGGGCAGTTCCAGAATGGCCAGGGGGTGTGACACTGCTGTGACATCCTGATTTTGGAAGTGACAAGAGGAAAACTAAGACCTGCTCACAGACCCAAGAGGGTTTATAAACACTTCGGAGGGGAACAAAGGAGGAAAATGATTAAGTCACCAGTGGGACGTGATGTCCTCTCCCATCTAAGGGGGGGCAGCTGGGAACCTGACACACAGGCGATGTCTGGAGGGACACAGCTGAACTCAAAAGATGGCAAGGACGCGGCACACGTGGCCCTTTCTACAACATGCCTGCGGGTGTGAACTCGGTCTTGGGATCTCTCTTTTCCACCAGTTGTTAATTCCTGCAGAAAGGTCCATGTTCACCACAAAAGAAAAAGGAACCCTTGTTAAAAAGTGAGACGCACACACACAAAGTGAGACACAGCCAGGAATTCTGAACTCATAGGAGAAAGACTTTCTTAAAAGTGAGATGGAAAAACAGGAGCTATCCAAGAACTCAACGAAGGCACAGAATGTGTCTAAAAGCTTCTGTAAAATTCTTCTCCATTTGTGGTGCTTTTAATGAGAATAGCAGGTGAAAATACTGATCTGTAAAATGTGAAAAAACCATAGAGTGACCATTTTAGATCACACAATAAGCATGAACATAATAATATTCTTCTGCTTCTGCCTAGATAGTTACACTAGTATTACACAGTGGATGTGCTGAAAATCGTCAATGAAAAGTATGAAAGATTTTAGATTCAAACAACCTAATCAAAGGATCACTAAGTACTGTGTTTGGAAAGTGTTTAATGGGGGATATAATATGGGTCAATTTTGTGTTGTTGACCTTGGCTTTCAAATTAGCTTATTTGACGTTGAGCTGTTTTGCTGCCTTTCACCACACAGAAGATTTTCCTTGTATGTTCAAGTTTGCTGCTTGGAAAGGTAATTGAGAGAATATAGTATTGACTTTTGGAATATTTAAAATGCAAATACTATGCTTTAAATAAGAGATAAGGTAGCTCATACGATTTCCCCATCAGTGAATTTCAGGAGGAAATCAAGGAAAACAGAATCTCCAGTAGACCCCGGGCCATGATTTACTGAAAATAAGCACACGTCTGTGTTCAGGGGATTCACAAGCCCTGCTCTCAGATGGGCTCCCTGTTCTCTCACTCCCACGCCTAAAAGGACACCTTTCAGAGCCACTTCTCATGAACACTTGAATAATGAAAAATCTACAGTTTCAGCCTCAGGTCTTAGAAACCACCAATTATTATTATTTTTTCAAACCTTTTAGAAACTAAAACGGTAACTTGCTTTCACAAAGTACAGATTTACAATTTTGTAAACCTTTCATACTAAAAAATGTTTTTGGCAAAGGCTTACGGCAAAGAAAAACTGAAACATTTTGAATTTTCCTGAAATTTCAATATGTGCAAATATAAGCATTCGAGGAGCAGAAACTTTAAGCCCTTTCATGAAAACAAAACAAAAACCAAAAACACCGAGGCTTCAAAACCAAAATGGTTTGTACATCAACTCCAAAAGAAAGTCCACGTTGCCTGAATTTCATATCATTACTACAAAGCTCATAAAACTACATGGATGAGGCCACTCTGTAAAGTAAAATGTTTGGAGTGGGTTTTTTTGGCCCTTTTTTCATGAACGCTAACTGTGCCTCTTTATGCTCTGGTGGTAACCTCGGGCTTGATACCAGCCTGGGTTATTGTATCTTTTAAAACCTTTGCAGACATTAGAAGGCTGCAGAAAAATACCATGGGGGGTTAAAAACAGCTTTCTGAAATTGTTCTAAACAGACGAATAACGCTTTGCTTTCTTTAACAGCTGCTCAATAACTGGATACAGCTGGAGGGAGAGTCAGTGGCCAAGGGATTTCTATTTGGTTCACTACCAGGTTTTCTTTTCCAGAATGTTTTCCAACTAGCCTTATTTATCTTAAGTGTAGTTAGAAGGAGGATTTTATTTTTTATTCTTTTCCATCACGCTCTATCCATATAGGATGAAATGGTGTGTGGATTTAAATGAGACAGCCTTAAGGTTCTCTGTTCCACTCACCTAAGCTGCAGTTGGAGACAGGTGGCTAGGTGGAGATACAGCTGATTACCTTTACATTGCCTCCCATAGGGACTTTCGCTCACTCGGATGCACCAGCCTGGCTGTCTTTTAATAGTAACTATTAGCACCAAGGTTTCAAACACACAGCCTGAGGGACAGCAGGCTCTTCCAGACGTGGCAAGGAAGCTGTCCCCCAAGAGGCTCCCCAGAGTGGTGTCAGTCTAGTAAATCTGCCTCGGGGTCTGGGTGTGGTCCTCCGCCCTGATGGAGACTTGTCCCCAGAATGGACTAGACGTTTATCAGGCTGTCAGAGAGTGATGGATGAAAATGAAATACAGGCAGTCCTCCAGTTATGAATGATACAGGTTTTGTAGCTTGGTTCTTAAGTTGACTTTGTACGTAAGTTGGAACAGGTACATTTACCTACTACCTGTAATAGCCTCCGTTCCTAAGTGTGAGTTGTATGTAAGAAAGATGTTTGTAACTTGGGGACTGCCTGTACCAAAGTCTTCATTTACAATGAAAATAAACCTGGCAATACTGCCATCAGAAGGTGACTATGCCATCTCCCTTGAAAATACATCTATCTAAGAAGATTTACTTGGTGGATGTACAGAATTAGAAAAACAGGAGCTAATTACAGGATTAAAAAACATTTTAATAGCGCGAGGCTAAAATAACCCAATGCACGTATTTCCACCATGAGAATAGTTTTCTAAAAGGGACTGTGGTATTTTCTACTAGCTCAATTTTCATTTTACTTAAAGTGAGAAGTCATATAGCTGAAAGGAAAAGACCACGGTATTGTATTCGGATTCTGGTCTGACTCAGTGCAGACTCTCCTTTCAACAACTGAAACCCCCCCAAATCCTTAAATACAGTGCAGTTTAAGAGTAACTGCCATCTACTTGCCAGAAGAAACTTCTACTTGGAGTGCTACTAAGAATATAGCAGTGCGAAAAGTCTGCAGAGAGCATAAACCATTTCAAAATGGAGCATCAAATTTGGAAGGGCAGTGGTGAGCCGATTTTGCAACAGGGCACTAATGTAACTTCCAGCTATAATTTCTGAAATTCATGAATAGATAGCAAGCAAATTCACTCTTAGCAAGACAAATCTGAGTCCCACCTCTATCCCCCAAAGTACAAAATTTGACAGGGAATTAACGTGCATAATGCTTGGGTCTGAGTAACAAGGATTTAACACCAAGGCATCCATTTATCTGTCATGTGCCCACTAAGACCTGACCTAACTTCCTCCATCTTTATAGGAGACAAGGTGATTTAAGCAGAAACGTCCACACTGAACAAGGCTTGACTGGTACTGTCCCAGGGCAACACAGACCCTTCTTCCATCCCCAAATGATACAGTCTTTCAGAGGCCCACCTATTTCTTTGGGGTAAACATTCCTTATTTCTGGTATAACCAAGTATATTCTATTCCCATAAGCGTAACATGCTGCAAATATTCCCAATTTTAATCACATTCTCCGAGCAATCAGTAATCTCTGGACCGCACTGAAAACCCTTCTGGTGGCCTCGACTCCAGCCACCCTCTGGCCTCGGCCTGTGCCACTGTCCTGAAACCAGCTGAGATCTACTGTTTGTTTTCAGCGGTGGCTTTCCTCGTGTGACATACATCTACCCCAGGAATGTTCAGAGGTTTCCTACTGACAATCTTAAAATCTACTTAAACACAAGTGTCGATTAAAAAGCCTTAGATGCAAGGGTGAATGGGGAGAAGAAAGGAGTCCGCAAAAAAGGAACAAAACCCCAAACGAGCCCCCTAATCAATATCCTTACTGTCACGATACGAACCACAACTCAGTGGTGAGTTTGATAACAAATCACGGGAAAGAGCAACTCCCAATAAATAAAGGCCTTTCCACTTCCAATCGCCGCAGTGAGTAGGAAGGTCTGGACTGACTCACTGCGTCCAGCCCTTGCCCCCTGTACCTGGGGGCGCTGAACAAAACAGGAAAAGTAACCTAAGCAAGAGACTTGAGCCAAGTTGGAGGCACCTCGCACGATGCATGCATCTGGTGACAAATGACTGATCTGAACACAGTGGCTAAAAGCAAACAGTGAGATGGGCTCCTTCTGTCCTTTCCTGGCAGATGGGACAGTTCCATGTTATAATGCTTGCAAAACCTTTGCACAGAAAGTACCATTTAGATACGGTTTCCAGTTGGTGGTTTGGAAGTGAACAGAGAGCTTTTAAACACACTTGCAAATCATCCGACGTAGGCGCCGTCTAGCTTCGAAAGACTGCTCCCCTGACCTCTTTACCTAGTAAGTAGACCAAACCCTTTTTGGGTGTGTATGTTTGTGGCTGTTCCTTACCGCATCTTTCCCAAACATCAATTTAGTCTTCCCCAAAAGATAACTCTTTGCACTTACTTCTGTGGTTTATGTGATACTGAATTAAAGCTGCTAATCACCAACAAATTGAACTGGCAATGACAGTTTGAGAACAAACTGATTCTCTCCAGGGCAGCACGGCCTGTGGACTAGGGGAGCTGGCTGGTTGGGCCTTCAGCTGGCCACAGGTGCTGACCCCCACAGGGACACCGGTGACTCTGGCCAGTTCAGAGTGTTCATGACATCTGAAACTATTACGGGTAAAGCAAGATTGACTGCTTTATAACATCAACTGCTTCTTATTTATTTCGAGAGAGTACCAGGTCACCTTTCTGCCCAAACCTGCAGCAGTTAACAGGTCTCCTCCGCCCCTCTGGCTTGGATCCAGCCTCCCTCCACAAGCCCCCGGTCTCCACGTCCACCTCCTGCTTCCCTGACTGTCCCCGTGTGGTCCTGCCCTGTCTGTAGCTCTCTCTGTGCCCCTACCTCTCTGTTAGTCCAAACTCCATTAGCCTTCAAGGCCTAACTCAGTTCCGTCTTTTCTTTGCCCCTTTTCCAGGCAATTCTATGTACCCCAAACACTTTGAACCTACGTCAGGGGTTTTCACCTGGTGCAAAAATTCAGGGCTTCGCAAGAAACATACCATGTTTGTTGGGGACCATTGAGTAGAATTAAGCTTTGACGTTGCCTACAGTCTGGGAGGCACATCCCGTTCCTTTCCCTTATCCCCAGATTACATGCCCATCTCAATGCACGGCAGTGCTTGGCTTGAGTCCAAGCAGGCCAGGAAGTGAATGGTGGGGGGCCCTGTCCAGTGGGATGTGGTGGGGAAGGGCTGCCTTGCTCCTACGTGGGTGAAGATGAATCATGAAAAAGTAAAAAGAAAATTTTCCGCCAAGCACACCATTCAACTTTCTCAGTCTGCCAAGCCCACCATCAACCTCCCCAATCCGCCAAGCCCTCCATCAACATTCTCACTCCGCCAAGCTCACCATCAACCTTCTCAGATTCATTTTTAAACAATTCAGACTTCTCCCCTCCAACCACATTTCTGACTTCAACCCAGTCGAGATTCCACACCTATCAAAACCACATTGGAAATGCCTCGAGGAAGTTCGAGATTAGGCAATCAGTGATGAACTGTGCTAGGAAAGACTCATTTTCCTTTGCAGTTAATTACCCTCTGCTCTATCTGTTGGGAAAGTTTAGACTCTTCTATTTTATGTTCTATTAATAGCTCCTAAGAATCACCAGAGGACTTACTCCTGTTGTCTGAGCCTCCTGTGTAATCTGTTCCTCTCACCCCATTTGCTGAAGAGGCTCGGTAAGTAATTAAAAATAAGTCTCCTGTGGCTGTATCTGGTGAGGGTAAGGGATTCCTACTACTCTTGTTTTGCTTTCTTTCTTTCTTTTTTGTATTTTGGAAGCAGGGACCGGTTTCATGGAAGACAATTTTTCCGCACCTGGGGAGGGGGTAGCTTTGATAGGGATCTGCAAGCAACTGATTTCTTATGGTCTCTGTGCAGTTCAACCTCTCTGCTAAGGATAATCTGTGGCTGCAGCGGCTCCCCAGGGCCTGCATCACCCCCTCAGCTCCACTCCAGACCATCAGGCATTAGACTCTCCTTGTGATCGTGCAAGCCAGATTCCACGCACAGTTTACAGTAGAGTTCAGCTCCTGTGAGAATCGAATGGCCCGCTAATCGCCAGGAGGCAGAGCTCAGGCAGTGATGCAGGCAATGGGGACGGCTGTAAATACCAACGAAGCTTGGCTCACTTGCACTGCTCACTTCCTGCTGGGCCGCTTGGGTCCTAACAGGCCACGGGGGTGGGGAAGTTTGGGACCGCAGCTCTAGACAACCTAAAAATTAAGCTGCCACTTGGGAGGCTGAGGCAAGAGAATCGCCTAAGCCCAAGAGTTGGAGGTTGCTGTGAGCTGTGATGCCACCGCTCTCTACCGAGGGCAACAAAGTGAGACTCTTTCTATAAAAAAAAAAAAAAAAAAATTAAACTGCCAACATCAGAACATTAATACTTAGGTCTAGAAACACACTCATTCATTATACACCAAGGGCACAAGGCTTTGGTGAGTACTAGGAATACCCTAAACTCAAAAGTCAAATATAGGCTGGTTATAGGACTGATGCTATATATATATATATATATTTTTTTTTTTTTTTTTTTTTTTTTTTAGAAAGATTCTCAACCTGTTTCCCTGAGTAGAGTGCCATGGCATCACAGCTCACTAGTAACCTCTACCTCTTGGACTTAAGTGATTCTCTTGCCTTAGCCTCCCAAGTAGATGGGATTACAGGTGCTGTCCACAACACCCGGCTATTTTTTTTGTTGTTGCAGTTGTCATTGTTGTTACCTGGCCTGGGCCAGGTTTGAACCCACCAGCCTCAGTGTATGTGGCTGGTGCTGTAACC
>CAUYON010107483.1:0-14633 GCA_963573935.1 Arctocebus calabarensis
CTGAATAGTATTCCATACTGTACATATACCACAGCTTGTTAATCCATTCCTGGGTTGGTGGGCATTTAGGCTGTTTCCACATTTTGGTGATTGTAAATTGAGCTGCAATAAACAGTCTAGTGCAAGTGTCCTTATGATAAGAGGATTTTTTTCCTTCTGGGTAGATGCCCAGTAATGGGATTGCAGGATCAAATGGAAGATCTAGCTTGAGTTCTTTGAGAGTTCTCCATACTTCCTTCCAAAAAGGTTGTTTCAGTTTTCAGTCCCACCAGCAGTGTAAAAGTGTTTCCTTCTCTCCACATCCATGCCAGCATCTGCGGTTTTGAGATTTTGTGATGTGGGCCATTCTCACTGGAGTTAGATAGTATCTCAGGGTGGTTTTGATTTGCATTTCTCTAATAATTAGGGATGATGAGCATTCTTTCATATGTTTGTTAGCCATTCGTCTGTCTTCTTTAGAGAAGGTTCTATTCATGTCTCTTGCCCACTGATATATGAGATTGTTGGCTTTTTTCATGTGGATTAATTTGAGTTCTCTATAGATCCTGGTTATCAAGCTTTTTTCTGATTCAAAATACGCAAATATCCTTTCCATTGGGTAGGTTGTCTATTTGCTTTGGTTGTTGTCTCCTTAGCTGTACAGAAGCTTTTGAGTTTCATTAAGTCCCATTTGTTTATTTTTGTTGTTGTTGCAATTGCCATGGCAATCTTCTTCATGAAGTCTTTCCCCAGGCCAATATCTTCCAGTGGTTTTCCAATGCTTTATTTCAGGATTTTTATTGTGTCATGCCTTGAATTTAAGTCCTTTATCCATCTTGAATCAATTTTTGTGAGTGGAGAAAGGCGAGGGTCCAGTTTCAGTCTTTTACATGTGGATAGCCAGTTCTCCCAGCCCCATTTGTTGAATAGGGAGTCTTTCTCCCAAGATATGTTCTTGGTTGGTTTATAGAAGATTAGGTGGTTATAAGATGTTAGTTTCATTTCCTGGTGTTCTATTCGATTCCAAATGTCTATGTCTCTATTTTTGTGCCAGTACCATGCTGTCTTGACCACTATGGCTTTGTAGTACAGCCTAAAATATGGTATTGTGATGCCCCCAGCTTTGTTTTTATTACTAAGAACTGCCTTAGCTATGTTGGGTTTTTTCTGGTTCCATATAAAATGCAGAATCATTTTTTCCAAATCTTGAAAATATGATGTTGGTATCTTAATAAGGGTGGCATTAAATAGGTAAATTACTTTGGGAAGTATAGACATTTTAACAATTTTGATTCTTCCCAGCCATGAGCATGGTATGTTCTTTCATTTGTTAATATCCTCTCTTATTTCCTTTCTTAGGATTTCATAATTTTCTTTATTGAGGTCCTTCACCTCCTTTATTAGGTATATGACCAGGTATTTCATTTTCTTTGAGGCTATGGTGAAGGGTGCTGTGTCCTTAATTGACCTCTCATCTTGACTGTTATTGCAATGTACAAAGGCTACTGACTTGTGGATATTGATTTTATATCCTAACACATTAATTTTCTGATGACTTCCAGGAGTCTTATGGTTGAGTCTTTGGTTTTTTCTAAGTATAAGATCATGTCGTCAGTAAAAAGGGAGAGTTTGACCTCCTCTGCTCCCATTTGGATGCCCTTTATTTCCTTGTCTTGCCTAATTGTATTGGCTAGCACTTACAGCACTATGTTGAATAGTATGGTGACAGAGGACAACCTTGTCTGGTTCCAGTTCTAAGAGGAAAATTTTTCAGTTTTTACTCCATTCAGTAAAATATTAGCTGTGGGTTTGTCATAGATAGCTTCGATCAGTTTCAGAAATGTGTCACATATACCTATATTCTTCAGTGTTCTAATTAGAAAAGGATGCTGGATTTTATCAAATTCTTTTTCTGCATCTATTAAGAGGACCATATGATCTTTGTTTTTGCTTCTGTTAATATGGTGGATAATGTTTATGGACTTGTGTATGTTAAACCAGCCTTGCATCCCTGGGATGAAACCTACTTGATCATGATGTATGAATTTTTAAATAATAAGCTGTACTCTATTGGCTAGGATTTTGTTGAGAATTTTTGCATCTATATGAGTGAAATTGGACAGAAATTCTCCTTTTTAGTTGGGTCTTTTCCTGGTTTTGATATCAGGGTGATGTTTGCTTCATAGAATGTGGTGGGGAAGATTCCTTCCTCCTCAATTTTTTAGAATAATTTCTGTAGCATGGGAATAAGCTTTTCCTTGAAGGTTTGATAGAATTCTGGTGTGAAGCCATCCAGACCAGGGCATTGTTTGGTTGGAAGATTTTTTATTGTTTCTGTAATCTCAGTGCTTGAAATTGGTCTGTTCAGGAGTTCTATTTCTTCCTGGCAAAGTCTAGGGAGAGGGTGTGATTGCAAATATTGATCCATTTCCTTCACATTGTCAAATTTCTGGGCATAGAGTTTCTGGTAGTATTCAGAGATGATCTCTTGTATCTCTGTGGCATCAGTTGTAATTTCCCCTTTATCATTTCTGATTGAGGTTCCTAGAGATTTTACTTTTCTATTTCTAGTTTTCTGGCCAAAGGCTTATATATTTTATTTATTTTTACAAAAAACAACTCCTTGTTTCATTAATTTTCTGGATTATTCTTTTGTTTTCAATTTCATTGATCTCTGATTTAATTTTGGATATTTCTTTCCTTCTACTGGGTTTAGGCTTAGATTGTTCTTCTTTTTCCAATTCTATAAGAAGGTTTGTGAATTTGTTGATTCACTCTCTGTTTTTCATATGTAGGCATCTAAAGTGATAAGTTTTCCTCTTAGAACTGCTTTTGCAGTATCCCACAGGTTTTGGTGGCTTGTGTCTTCATTGTTGTTATACTCAAGGAAGTTAGTGATTTCCTGTTTAATTTCTTCCTTCACCCAACTGTCATTCAACAGAAGGTTGTTTAATTTCCATGCCTTTGTGTGGGGTTGAACGTTTTTCTTGGAGTTGAGTTCCACCTTTAGTGCCTTGTGGTCTGAGAAGATACAATGTAAAATTTCAATTCTTTTGATTCTGTTGAGGTTTGTTTTGTGTTGTAGGATATGATCAATTTTGGAGAATGTTCCATGGGCTGATGAGAAGAATGTGTATTCTTTATCTGTGGGATGGAGTGTTCTATATGCATCTATCAAGCATGGTTTTTCTAGGGTCTTGTTTAAGTCCCTTATATCTTTGTTTAATTTCTGTTTAGAGGATCTGTCCAGCTCTGTAAGAGGAGTGTTAAAGTCCCCTGTTATTATGGTATTATAGGATATCATATTGCTCAGACTGAGTAAGATCTGTTTCAAGAATCTGGGAGCATTTAAATTGGGTGCATAAATATTTAGAATTGAAACGTCTTCTTTTTGTATTTTTCCCTTGACAAATATAAAGTGACCATCTTTGTCTTTTTTTACTTTAGTTGCTTTAAATCCACATGTATCTGAAAATAAGATTGCAACTCCTCTTTTCTTCTGAATCCTGTTTGCCTGAAAGATTGTCTTCCAACTCTTAACTAGGAGTTTTAATTTGTCTTTTGAAGCTAGATGTGTTTCCTGCAGACAACAAATGGACAGCTTGCATTTTTTAGTCCAGTCAGGCAATCTATGCCTCTGTAGTGGGGATTCAAGCCATTAACATTTATTGAGATAACTGATAAGTGTGGTAGTGTTCTATTTATCTTATTTTGTGAGAGTCCATTGCTTAGTTTAATTTTTTGCGTCAGTGTGGAAGTTAGGTTCTGTCCTTTAATTACTGAGTTCTTATTTTGCTGTTGATCCATTGTGATGGTCAGTGTGTAGAGCAGGTTGTAGTATTTCCTGTACAGCCTGTCTTGTTGTGGCGAATTTCTTCAATGTTTGTATATCAGTAAATGATTTGATTTGTCTGTCAATTTTAAAACTTAGCTTAGCACGATATAGAATTCTGGGCTGGAGATTGTTCTGTTTAAGTAGATTAAAGGTAGATGACCATTGTCCTTTTGCTTGGAAAGTTTCATTAGAGAAGTCTTGAGTCATCCTGATAGATTTGCCCCTGTAGGTCAACTGGCGCTTACTCCTGGCAGCTTGAAGAATTTTTTCTTTTGTCTTGACTTTGGACAGGTTCATCACAATGTGTCTTGGAGAAGCTCAGTTAGAGTTGAGGCAACCTGGGGTCTGGTATCTCTCCAGTAAAGAGGAAAAGAGAAAAGAAGAAATGGGAGTCACAGAACAAAAAAAGGGTGGAAAAGAATGAAAAATGTAATATTAAAAATATATATTGCAGGAACATCAGGTGGCAATTTAGGGTTAGGAAAAGAGAATAAAGACAAAGGAAAAAAATTATTTTTCTAATGACACTAAGTGGCAGTCCTGGGTTGAAAAAACTGCTTCCAAGTACTTCCCCTTCTGCCTGAGGTGAGGGAAGAGAGTTTCTAGCTAGTCACCATGGATATCTGGACTTGTTTTCCTCCTTTATTTTATTTTATTTTCATCTGGAGATGGTAGCTGCCAAACAGTTGAATCTCCATAGGGATGAGGGAGTCAACATACTGAACTTTATGCCAGACTTTATGGGTGACACGCCCCAGCTGTGCTGAGGCCATGAAAGGGACTGCATGGGAGACAAATCTGTCCTACTGGCCTATGTCTCCATTGGAATCAGTCCTGGGATGACGTTCTAAGCCCAGCAGACAGACTCTGAGCCAGTGGTGCTTTGGGGTCTTCCAAAGCTGCTCAAAACTGGGCCCCCATGGGTCCCAGGTGGTTCGAGGTTATGACTCTCTTCTCTCCTCCCCTTCAGCTGTCCCAAGATGGAAGGCCTCCCCTTTCAAGCCTCCCACTGACCAGACTTCAGGTCCAAATTGCTGACCCAGTGCTGTTCTTGTGTGGTCCTGGGCTCAAGCCTCTGGCTCCATCCCAAAGAGGCAGTATTTACTTTCACTAGCCCTTAGATCAAAAGTTGGCTTCTGTGCACCCCAAAGTCCTAGGGACCTTAGATCCTTCTGGTTTCACACCACTCCCCATGCATGGAGGGACAGCCCCATGCAGAGGTCAGTGCAAAAGCAGTCTACGCAACAGGGTGCCATGAGAGGGGTAGGGGAGAATCTGCTGTCAACTTAAGTCTCTCAAGGATTTTAGGTTTAGGCTTTGTCTACTACCTTGCATCTTATCTGTGCAGGCTTCCCACCCTTCCTAAGCTCTTTGGCTCCTGGAGTCCCATGCTATCTCACTTATCCATTACAATGTTGTTTCTGGGTATGATGACCCAATGGAGTCCCAGGCTGTCTCACTGATCCATCACAATGTTGTTTCTGGATGGGATGAGCCAATTTAGAGATGACTGGTGTCTCCTCTTACCTAGAGCATCTGAAGAGGACACATCTCTAATCTGCCACCTTGAAGCCTTCCTAATTCTGCATGTTTGGTAGGAGTTCCCTACAAATCTTTCTTTCAGGAAAGTAAGATATCAGTTACTAGACTGCAGTTGCAGTCTTCCTCTCTTTGTTCACCTGGAAGTGGGAAAAGGGAAGTAAAGTTAAGAGTATTGCAGTACTTCAAAGTGATGTTCAGAGCAGAAAGCAAGAGCACCTCATGGGAGGTGAGTCAGCTGAGAGAGCAGTGTTGAGTGTGGTGAGTTTGGAAGAGATTCCAGAGAATGGGGGTACAAATGATCACCAGGAACCCCAGGACAAATTCTTTGATGTTCTTGCATAAAATGATTGCAGCCGATATGGCCCACATACAAAGGGGTGCCCTCTTGTTACTGGGTCTAAATATTGGCTGAAACAACCAATTGGTTTGTGATTGTCAGCATGTTTTTAATTTAAGACTCCTGAAACATTTTCATTCATTTTGTGTAGAAAAAGGAAGAAAGGAAGGCTGTCATGGTGATGGTCTAAAGAAGGCATCTGGGAGAAAACTTGTTTTAATTCCTCTATGGGTCCTTTCTCCCTTTCTTCCCAGCTGCCTCGCAAGCTTACAAATTTATGGTTTCTACCACCATCTTATATTAGCTTTCTATCTTCTAAATACGGCTTCAGTTTTCTTGATTACAAATGTTTCTCCCCCATTTTCTCTTTCTTTTGGTTCATGCCTTTTAAAATCAACTTAGTATCTTTTAGTATCCTTTGTTCATGGCTAGGAAGACCAAGGAGATGATTATATGCACCTAGCCTGCAAGAATTCTCACATTGGATTACAAGATAAGAATTTGAGCCATCAGATTTAGGCAGAAAGCAGATAAATGGGACTCAAGATAGGAAAAGTTAGACTTTTAGTTCATTATTTTTTTTCATCATTCCAAAGCTGAGTTTACTAATACCAAATAAAAGAGATAGTCTGTAACTTCTGGGATGTGAAGTGTGGTGCTAGACTTGTAGGTTTTTTTTTTTTTTTTTCCTATTAAGTCATATGTACATAGATCATAAATACATTTATGCCTTTGTGGGATTCAATGTATTGAATATTTGTACAAATTGGAGTGCTTACATCCTACTAATTAACATAGCTTTCACCTCATTTACTTAATCATAGTGTTAAGACATTTGTGTTCTATACTTGATAGATTTGACTTGTACCCTTGCAATATGCCCCATAGGTGTGGTCCCACCATTAACCCTCCCTCTATCGAAACATTCCCCTCCCTTTCTATCCCTCTCCCCTTCCCTCCTTCATCCTGGGCTATATTTGTGATTCATCTTTCATATGAGAATATGAGTGATTATAAATAGATTTCATAGTAGTACTGAGTACATTGGATATATTTTTTCCATTCCTGAGATACTTTACTAAGAAGAATGTTTTCCAGTTCCTATATATATATATATTTACCTATTAAAATACACATAAATATATATATTATATTTATATATTTACATATATACACACACACACTTGTAGTTTAAAGTAATGTTTATTTCATTTTGTACATTTTGGGCATTTTTGCATATTTCGGGCATCAAATACATCAAATACAGATACAGACAGCACTGCTGAGAAGGTTCTTGTGGCAGTCATCTTCTCCCAGGCTCCACATTTTAGCCTTCTGCAGAACATTCACATGAAACTGGACACCCAAACTGGAGGCCACACAGAGTGTTCATATGCTTATTGGAATGTGAGCTCTATGAAGAGAGGGACATTGTCTACTGAGTGAGTCCCCAGCTTCTAGAGCAGCACCCAGTGCTCATTGACATCCCACATACAGTTGTGTAAGGAGTAGAAAGAATGAGAGAGTGTGTGGAAGAGTCACACAGAGACCTCAGAACAGGTAAGCACCTACATATAAGTCTTACACAATCAATTCTGTGCAATGACTCAACTGTTACCAGGAGACAACAGGTCAAGCATTTCTCATTGACTGTGGCTTCCCCTGTGCCAGCAGTGAGGTAGCATGTACTGTGCCTGTGCAGGGTGAGTTCCTGCCAGGTGGCTGGGAACCCTGTGTTGGTCTGATCAAGCCTATTCTTCCCCCAACCAGGTCACCCTGAGACTCCAGCTTCATTACCACTGAAGGCTACACAACACCTGATGTGTTGCTTTACTGTATACTGTGTTTTCCTAATATGCCAGTAGCACCTTCTAGGGACCTGATCCCCAGGATTATAGTGGCAATCAAGCATGGAGTATTTGCAGAACCTTTGTAATTGAGCTAACTTTGTAACTTTGTAACCTCAGAGTGCTAACTGAGCAGGGGCACATGCAGTCTTTGATCTGCAATGGCTGGGAGGGTCTGGGCAGGTCAAGCCAGGCAGGCCCAGTCACAGTTGTTCTTCCTGTGTTGATGACCTCCCAGGAGATTCCCTACAGGTTCAAAGAGGAAGCATTCTGCATCTACACTTGGCACTTCATGAGTCAGGTGTTTAAGGAAATAAAGATTGGTCGGTTAATTGAGTTGTGCTTTGGGGTATTTTTCTAAGTGGTTTAATCATGTCACTTGGGAGATTTCTGTCTTCACTAGGACCTTCCTTCATTCACATCTCTCCTTTTCCCCTAATGAAGGTTCTTTCCTTGAGCACATTCCACTCAGACTGTCTGAGGTCTTTTTCAACTAGGTCTGACTTTTGGAATTCCACACTAACGTCTGCATTATCCAGTTTTGAAAACATCCTGTTAAGTCAGTTTCATCAGAACCTGCCACCCTTAAAGTCTGAACACCCACATGGGGTCCCACATCCACCATCATCCCCCAGCTGATGTCTGGCATCCTGTCCTCCCCTCAGAAGAAATCATATAGACAGAGCTTGTCCAGAAGCCACCTCCAACCCTGATGTTTTTGGGAGTCTCTGTCCATCACTGGTCCCACCCTCCTCCTTGTGTGTACATTCCCACTTGCCCATGCCTTGTGCAGAGTCTCTCATCTGCACTACAAAACCCCATCATGGTGCTTTTACCTTTTATAATAGTTTCTCTCTGTGAACAAGTCTTCTCTTTCCTTTGTAACAATCACCAATTAATACCTTCATTATTCATTTTCATATTTAATGACTGTCCTTTATTTCTTTTTTGGTTAATATTTTCCCATATTCACTATTAGTTAGGCTTTCCCCATTCCCTTGGAATGAGGACTTCTAGACCTCTGTAAACACACCTTTACCCTGTGGACTGTGTTGTTCGTTGTGTCTATGGTGGGGCTCTGACTAGATTCTTCTGTCTCCCATAGTCTCCTCTCTCCACAGCCATGCCCTGTATCTAAAGGGGAGTCATTTCAAAAGATCAGCTGATTTACTCTCCTCTATACTGCTAACTTGAGCTGTTTGTTCAAGTCTGTGTGATGAGGCCTGCAGGAGAGCTCCGGGCCATGGACTGGAGTTGTGTCAACTGGATGAGAAGGCCTGTCTGCTTCAGCAGGATTCAAAGAGGGACACAACATGGATGGCCGTCAGGAATGGAATACCCTGGAAGAAAGTTGCTCAGTTTGCAGAGGCGATGGAACCTAGAGAAGAAGCTAGAAGAGATTTCTCATTGGTTCTAGGTAGGGTTCTGTGTCTTCCTTCCTGTTCTTTTTCTTTCATTTATTTATTATTTATTTATTTTTGGTACAGACAGTATGGATAGAAGGCCAAAGTAACCTACAGAAATTTCAGTGTGGGGTCAGAGGATACATTATCAAGTGTCACAACAGAGCTGACAGTGGGAGACAGGGACATATGCCATATTATACAGAAAACTAAGTTCCCAGGCTCCATAGCACCTGACAGATACAGTTACCGAAAAGGTGGGGAGAAGGGAGGTCCCATCTCCCTGTACTGAAATAAGTGTGGCTTCTGACACCAGATATATCTGCAAGTCCATGCCTCTTATGTTTTACAAGTCTCCAGAGACAAATGCAGATGCACAATGGAAAGAACCTGGGCTTTGAAGTCAGTTCCAGAACTAGCCTGCCAAGTGGCCTCATTCCTCTGGACCTCACTCTTCTCATCTATAAAATGGGTGGAAAACATCTACCTCAACAAGATGACTGATAATGATAATGGAAGTGACTCAGCAGTCAGACACTGGGCTGCGCATATCCCTAACAGGAAGGTGGGTTGAGGGGACAACTTAAAAGAACAGAATCAGAGGGAAGAGGGAGCTGAGGATGGGAAATTGAAGATAGTTTTTTCATCATCTTCTGAGATACACTCAACACTCCTATGGAGAACAGTGAGTAACTGGGATATCAGCCTGTAAATCACTCCCACCTCTCACATCACTCAATGGCCTTCATGACATATGCAGGCCCCTCCCTTAGGTCTAATGGGCCCAGCAGCCAGGAAAATGGTTCCTGTTTCCAAAGTTAAGAGTGATTGTGGGAAATAGTAAAGAGAAGAAATGAAGATGTAATATTAGTCCCTGTTCTTGGGATATCATATGTTTTTTTCCCCACAAAGAGGCAAGGATTGTTCAAAGGGCTAGGATAGAGATAGGGGATTGGGACTTTGTTTTCATTCTTTACACTTACCTGGGAGAAGAACACAGAGCCAGAACTTTCAGGATGGCTGTCCCCTCCTGAGTACCCCATCACTACATTGGACTTTTTCATTAAAAACCAACAAAGATGCAAACTAAAGCAAAGAATAAGTTCAAAATCAAAGTTACAAAAATCTGTTCAATTATTTTGCTGCAATGAAAGTGCATATTTGCAATGTGGGTGCTTTTGTGTATATTTAAGATTTCTGATAGTCCAGGATCTGAGGTGTGGGAGGGGATGGTATGAGAGAAGCTCTTCTTCTTCCCTGGGACCCCACACCAGACCACAGCCTTCAGGTCTCCTTCTTAGGGACACCCTCAAGTTCTTGCCCTACCAATTCTTCTGCCCCTCTGCTCTTACTCTGCCAATTCTTCTGCTACCCCTGAGAAGGGGATTTATGTGAACATGTGTATGGAGCTCTTTGAGGTATTGTTTCCAGAAGATTGGATTTGGGGAAACCTCATCTGGGGTCCTCCCCTTCTTGCACCCTACAATGGCCATGGTGCTGCATGTCTGGCCTCTCTCTGCACCCTGAGGTGGCTGTCCTGGTGCTGGCCTCCTTGGTCTCCAGGCAACAGGTTCCTGTACTCAGACTCTACTGAGTTAGATCACCTTAGAACCGCCAGTTCCCTGCCTGGATACACACTGCCCTGCCCCCACTTCTAAGGTTTCTATTTCATGCCCCACCTCCTTCATGTACCCATGTACCTGCCTGATTTCTCAAGACCCAGCCTAGTTACTAGAACTGTCCTGGAAGACCACAGGAATAGACTGGTCAGCAAGTGGCAGACCAAGGAGGTCATGGTCATATCATGGACCTCACTTTCATCAATCATTTCCTAAAAAAGACTTTGAAAGGAGTCAAAACCTCTCCTAATGTAAATCGGATACACATTGAGAGGGAACAATTACTGAGGATAAACTAATATTGAGAATGCTTTATTGAACTCAATGTACCCCAATTTTTTCATTTCCAAGTTTCAATATAAAAATTATTGAAGGATTATACACTCGTTTTTCATACTGTTTCAAATGAGGTGCACATTTCACCCTCCATAGCATATCCCAAGTGCTCATTAGCTGTGTATGGGCACAGTACTCCTAGATTTCTTGAATCTAGCCTTTCAGATTTATATCTATGTTCCACACAAAATTGATTTTGGGGTGTAGTATGATGTAGGAATGCAGCTTAGCATATTTTCCAGATAAAGATACAATTGATACAGCACCAATTTATTGAAAAGACACTCCTATCCCTACTCTTCTGCTCTGCTAGGTTTGTCTCAAAGAAAAATATCCACGCATGTATCGGTCTCTTATCTGCTGCTATCATCTAGGTGACATGCTAGGTGACCTCCATTTTGCAGAATAATTTCTCAAGAGCAGAAATTCCCTGGTATAGTTTTAGAATCCTAGAGGAGATTAATAGAGTCTGGGAGGATCAGACCAAAATGTACAAAGAAAAACCATCCGGAGTCCCGATGTATCAGTAGCAGGGTCTGACCTTTGTGTGAGTGCTCAGGGCCTATCCTGTCCTGACTCATTTTACCTCAGCCCCTGCCCTCCCTAACAACAGATGGGACACTTTCCACTCCACACTCTCCTGTACCTTTTCCAAATTTGATGAGTGGTTACAGACTACCTCCTGTGGAGAGGCCAGTCAAATGTGCAGAGGCTTATGCAGGAAAGGATCAGACTGCCTAGAAAAGGAAACTGTTAAAGACATCCCTCACATCTGAAGAGCATTAACACTGGGGTGGAGGTCTCACACAGACAGGAGTGAGACAAGCAAGGAGCTGGTGGAGGACAAGGGGGCCTGTAACTGATATAGGCTGAGTGTTTTTTGTTTTTCCCTTGCGTGTCATGGACCCACCAGGTAGGCTGGGAATCAACATGCAGAGGATTTCTGCCTGTCCCAAAGTGTTCCAGTCGTGGGGACTCCATCCCTCTAGCAGGAGACCTGGGACATGGCAGATCTGGGCTGGAGGGACTAGAGAGTGGGCTGAGACTATAGTCCAGAGGCCTAGAAGGAAGGGATAGGAGGAAGAGAAGAGATGTAGAAGGAGGAGGGTGAGGAAGGAGAACTAGACAGTCAGGATACAGTAGAGGGGCTGTCAGTGAGGGATAAAGGATTTGTTGGGCTTGTAGAGCTCCTGGACAATATTATAGGAAATGTGATACTAGTAAGAGGTGGGAGAGTTGTGGAAGTGAAAATAGAAGGAGCTGTATATTTCAAGGGAGGAGGCTGAGGGCAGGGATGCTGAGGACAAAGGGCAGGAAGGTGGGTTGGGAGACAGCTTGAAGGAACAGGACCAGAAGGAGGTGGGCACTGAGGAAGGAAATTGGAGGGGGTTTTTTCTTCATCATATTTTCTGTCATGGAGCCCAAGTTCCGCCAAATGAGTACCTGGGATGAGTCCAGAACTCCTCTGGACTTTATATCATTCCTGCCCCTGGATCACTCAATGGCTTTCATGACATTGCAGGCCCCTCCCGTAAGTCTAGAGGGAGGACTCATCAACCAGGACGATGGTTCCTGTTTGCAGAGTTAAGAGTTATTGTAGAAAATAAGCAAGGAGAAGAAATGGAGATCTAATATTAGTCCCTGTGCTTGGGGATCCCATGTAGTGTTTCCTCAAAGTATTTAGGGATTGTTCAGTGCAATATAATTGACTCCATATGCCAAGAAAGTCATTTTAAAATAATTTTTGTAGTTCCTTTATGTTTCAATTTCCCTCGTTTCTCCCCCTAAGGGTGTATTCTCCTATTACCATGGCAGAGATGAAAACATGCATGGGTAAGGTTGGGAGTTTCACTCAGAAATATGAATGTTTATAAAGAAATTTCAACACCTGAATAACATTTTTTATTTAGTTTGGAAGGATAGTATGATGCTGTTATCCTGTCTTGCATAGCTGCTGAAAAATAGCATATAGTTACAGCTGTTCCATTAGGGACCTAGTGGCAGCCTGACAGTAATCTGAAAGTCTCTCCTGGTGCCAAGGCGATGTTGGCCACTGATGCCAGGAGAAACCAGAGATGCTGGATAGGTGGCTAGAGTTTATTGCTAAAATTGTCTTAACAGAGGGAATGAGAGATATCCAGACTACTTTACAACCATGAACCTTTCTAAGCTGTCTGAGGTGACACAGAGCAAGGAGGAGAGAACCCAGCATGTTCAGGGGAAGACTGGTGGAAGCAATACAGAAGTAGGCTAATCTAGACCCTGAATCAGCTGAGAAGTGTGTTGAGTATTCATTTTATTAGTCAAGCTGCCTCTGATATTCACAGAAAACTACAACACAAGGTATTAGGAAGAGCAACCTCAAAAAGTTACTAAATTTAGCCACCTCAGTGTTTAACTACTGGGACTTGGTTGAGGCAGAGAATGGTCGCCACAAGGCAAAAATGTTAGGAGCCACATTTGTGGCCAATCTCCATAGCCCAGTGAAACATAGGCAAAAGTGGTGTCTGATCACAGATTCTCTGTGCTGCAGTTGTGGGAAGCCTGGACATCTGCAAGAGGAGTGCCAGCAGAAGCTAAATGTGTATAAGAAGGTTTGTAGGGTGTTCCCCCATCTCACTTGTGTCCAGTGCAGCCAGCTAGGGCATCAAGCAGGGGTTTGTCCAAGAGACTCAGTCTGAGAAATGATGGCTAGCCCACTATCTTGGAATTGAAGGGCCCAGGTTCTAAGCAGCTCCTACCATCACCATAAGACCAAAATCTTTAGTTGTGTGGGCTCTGCTGGTAAGCTCATCACATTTATGCTGGACACTGGAGCAGCTTATTCGATTTTGTCATCTTTTGAAGATGCCATCTCTTCCTCCTCAGGCTTAGTTTTTGGAATTGATGGGCAACTTATCCACAGGTACTCTCCTTGTTTTACTTTGTAGTTGATTGTCCTGGGAACACAGTATCTTTGTTAGATAGAGATTTCTTAGCCATATTAAGAACTATTTTGAGCTTTTCTTCAGAAAAGACAGAAAATTCAAATAGAAATAATGTGCCACCTGAATTAGCTAAGGTAAGTCAGCCTACCAGAGCAAAAAATGTTACTCTTGCAAAAATAGAGGTTAGGCCTGGTGTAGGATACCCCAAAAGAGCATAGTATTTCCTCTCATACACAGGACATTATGGGCCTGGACACTGTTACCCAGCAGCTAAAGGAAGTGGGCTTGTTAATAGCCTTTTCTTCTCCCTGAAACACCCCTATTTGGGATGTACAAATGGCAAATGAGGGCTAGTTAAAAATTTACCAGCAATAATTGCTAAGTCATGGAAGAAGCCCAAATGCCCATCAACCCACGAATGGATTAATAAGTAGTGGCACATGAATACCATGGAATATTATGCAGCCTTAAAGAAAGATGGAGACTTTACCTCTTTTGTGTTTACATGGATGGAACTGGAACATATTCTTCTTAGCAAAGTATCTCTATAATGGAAGAAAAAGTATCCAATGTATACACCCCTAATATGAGACAAATTCTTTATTGTTCAAGCGAAGGCTACAACCCATTTATTACACAGGAAGACGGGGAAAGGGAGAGGGAGGGAAGGGGAGGGAGAGGGTGGAGGAAGATGGGACAAAGGGTGAGATCACATGTGTGGTACATATTCGAAGGGTCAGGAGAAAACTTCTAAATACGGATCAAAAATGTTTTCATATAGTAAACAAGAAAATATCATGAATGGTAT
>CAUYON010107485.1:0-58361 GCA_963573935.1 Arctocebus calabarensis
GTCTTAAAGGACACTTCATTGTTGACTGTGTACCAGGTGTCCCCAAACTTTTTAAACAGGGGGCCAATTCACTGTTCCTCAGATCGTTGGAGGGCCGGACTATAGTTTAAAAAAAAAAACTATGAACAAATTCCTATGCACACTGCACATATCTTATTTTGAAGGTGCTGAGCCTTACAGGACACTTCGTTGTTGACCGTGTACCAGGCGTCCTCAAACTTTTTAAACAGGGGGCCAATCCTCAGATGGTTGGAGGGCCGGACTATAGTTTAAAAATAAAACAACTATGAACAAATTCCTATGCACACTGCACATATCTTATTTTGAAGTAAAAAACAAAAGGGGAACAAATACAATTCACACTGCCGCATGTGGCCCGCAGGCCATAGTTTGAGGACCCCTGCCTAGACCTTGCTGTTTTCTCCCTGTGTGACCTTAGGAAAGTCAGCTGTCTCTCTGGGCTTGGATTTCCTCATCTGTATAAAATATGGGGATGTAGGGCTTCTGGGAAGTAATGTAAGCAAAGCCAGTATCCTCACCTAACCCTGGGAAAGCACTCAAGACATCTTTTCCTGCTCCTTACAGTGGTCACCGGGGAGGAGAGTCTCCAAGGCACATTCCCAGACATCCCATTATCTTAGTGTTTCCAGTGCCGAAACTTTATTCCATTTAAAATTTAGGACAGAGCTTATGATATTCTACCCACAAAAAATTATAGGTACCTCTACCACAGAGAAATATTGGGATTAAATTAAGAGATACATAGAAAATTCTGGCTAAGAACTCTGTGACCATTATGAGCTGTTACTGTGCCCAATCTGGAAAAGGATTCTTTACTTATTTTACAGCAAAACTCAGTTACAGGGGAAAGCTCTGGGCATTTAATAGAATGGGTTATCTGTGGATTTTATAATAATCCAGGACACTCTAGGGCAGTGATTTTCAACCTTTGTGCTGCAGCACACTGGTGTGCCATGAGAGGATCTCAGGTGTGCCCTGAAAGTTTTTATAAGATCGTTAATTAAATTATTTTAAAAAGAAGTTCAAAGCACAGTAAATATATTCTTTTTGTATTCCTTTTTGTTGTTATTGTTAACATAATTTTAGGGTGCACTGTGGAAGTTTAACTATAGGTTCAAGTATGCCATGAAATAAAAAAGGTTGAAAAACACTGCTCTGGGGTTCAGTAGAGTTGGTCTAGGAGCAAAAATGAGCTCATGTGGGTTAGGAGTTAGGCCGTGTGAGCAGCTAAGACCACAGAAAACTTGTCTTGGATACTTGTTTTTAATTGGCACAGAACCACACGCTTATTTTTAAAAATTAATATTCACTGATCCGCTGCCCTCTTCTCTCTTCCTACCTCCCTGCCCCTTTCTATCATGTATTTTCCTACTCTATATAATAATAACCCAGCTTTGGCATGAGAGCAAACCCTGGTTGACATGTAAAAGTCTCTGTGATTAGCTGGGCACCAAATTTCTGACTTAAGCTCTATTTTGCTCTTTTGCTTTAACACTGAGATTCATTCTTAAGCAGTATCAAAATGGAGGTGGCAGGAATGGGGTGACCTCTTGTCATTACTGGGACCCATTCTGTGATGAGTGTCTGGCTGGGACTTCAAGGTGAGAACCAGGAGGAAAAATGAGGTTGGGAGAGAGGGTGTCAGTACGGGCTGAGTCAAGCTGGGAGCCAGTTGCACTCTGATGCTCAAGCCCGCATAGACAGCCATCAGACATGTGCAAGGCGCAATACCAGTAATGGTGGCATTTGTTGCCAGGGTAGTCAAGGTAAATGATGGGCTTCAATTATGAAATGAAGTAAGGGTTCCTCCTCAGCACAGAGAACGGGAGTCTTCCAATTCTCTTTCAAGATGACAGACCCACATAACAAGGAGGAGAAATAATCAGACAAAACAATCCCATGATGGGATGAGAACTAAACACTAACAGTTCAATCAGAACAGACACCCAAGTACAGCCATGATATCACTGCTAACAGGCAAACCTCATCTGACTGTCTTGAGTCCGATCAATCCCTAGAGCACTCATTGTTCAAGCAAGGCAGCATGTGAGCTTGTATGGGATCAACCACTTGCATGATGGTCTCCGATGGGGCTCCATCTTGAGGGGGGCTGCCCAGTTTGTGGAAAAATGTGGCAGAGCTGCAGGTACAAGTGTCACAGAGACCTGCCCACTTGTGTCAAATCAATATGCTTTTTGGACACTTCTACTACTCAACTCCTGTTCCTTCATAGATGTGCAACCTTTGTAGGTCTTCCCCTCCAGGCCTCCTATCTCCTTGACAGTGTGAGAAGACCTGGGTCCTGTGGGGACCTTCCCAGGTTCCCATATTCCCTGGGGACCTGGCAGTGCCCCATACCAGGAAGGCACCTGTGCCTCACATGTCCCCACCTCTACTCTGGCCATAGGGCTGTATAGACAGGTGCCCCATACCATGACAGGCCTGCCTGGGCCTCAGGACTAACCCTTTTACAGGTGACACCTTCTCATGAGTCCTGCTGACAGTGACACAGCTATTTGGCTCTCCTTTGTTCGTGGCTTGGCTAAATCCTGCTGACCAAAAGATGTCCATTGCCCTGGGAGATCTAAAGCCCAGGAGCACATCGTACAACTGCCCACGCAGCTCTCCATCCCCAACTCTCTGGAAGTCACTCTCTGTACCTGCAAGTGTAGACACAATTATGTATAACCTTCTGTTGTTTGCAGGCTGTTTTTCCTGGCCCTACATAGATGGTGCTATCTTGAGGCCAGGAAGCCTGTCGTTCCCCTTTGGTAGAGAATAAAGGGACTGCTTAAAAGGGTCAGACACATCTGGCTTTGAATCACTATTTGACCACCAGTACCTGTGTGGCCCTTTCCTTCACTGGTCAAGTGAGACTCAACCCTCAGTCAAGTGAGGGTTGCTATGAGAACCAGCCAGAGCCATGTGTGCAAGCACTTGGTCATGTGCTCCCCAAGTCCAACTGTCTTTGTGTCCTCCCACAGCCTTCCCCACCTTCCCAAGGCCTCCCAGCGCTGTCTGTATGGCATGCTTTGCAATCCACTGTGCATTGGAGTATTTCTCTCTGGGGTGCTTGCCTTCCAGAGTGAGCTACTTAAGTGCCAAGGGGATGTGTGCCTCACACACCCCAGAGCTTCACGGGTTCTCTTACACCAAAGTGCCTACTAGACCCGGCATTGTTTGAGGCTAGAGAGGGCTCAGAAGAGGCTGTCACCACATTTTACCTTGAGGAAACTGAAACCGAGCAGTATGTGCCTTGCCTCAGATACCACAGTCCCAAGTAGGGACCGTATCTCATCTCCAAGGCTCTCTCCATGACCCTGAGGTGCCTTCCAGAGTATGTTAAGGGTAGAGTGAGGGCTGACTCAAGCTGACGGAGTGCTGACTGTGGCCCATTCTGAGTAAGCAGGACCCAGGGGAATGAGAAGAGGGGACCTTTCTCATTTGCTGATGGAGACTGGGAAGCCCAGAGACAGCTCACACACACACACTCAAATGTGTGCACAGGTATACACACAACTCACATGCAAGCACAGAGACACACACATGTACACAGCCAGGCCTGGGGCCAGGGTGCAAAATTTAAGGAAGCTGTCCTCTTAGGTTCTTGCAAGGGGAGGCTTGAGAGCAAGTGCTCCTGAGACTCTGTAGCCTGGATGCCTGGCTGTCCTCACTGTAGTCCTCTGCATATGAGACACTCACTCAAATACCTGGTTACTCCCACACCCATGCACACCCTGCGGTACTCACAGATACATGCATGTGATACCCTCTTGGTTTCATAAACACACTAAGGAGTGAGCTTTTACAATGTTCATATGTCATGCAGAAGACTGCCGTAGGTCTGTGGGTGATAAAAAGAGAGGCCCAGGCAGCGCCCGTGGCTCATCGAGTAGGGCGCCGACCCCATATAACAAAGGTGGCATGTTCAAACCTGGCCTCTGCCGAACTGCAAAACAGAAAACTAGCCAGGCGTTGTGGTAGGCGCCTGCAGTGCCAGCTACTTGGGAGGCTGAGGTAAGAGAATCACCTAAGCCCAGGAGATGGAGGTTGCTGTGAGCTGTGTGAGGCCATGGCACTCTACTGAGGATGATAAAGTGAGACTCTGTCTCTACAAAAAAAAAAGAGAGAGAGAGAGAGAGAGGCCCTATTCTCAGAGACCCTGAGAGATGCAGCTTTAAAATTACAGGTGTAATTAACGAGTCCTGGATGAATCCACCTTTGCTAGGAAGGAAGTGATAATGGATGTGGCTGGGAAGTGGGGCCTGAGTTATCCAGGGAATCTACTCTGTGTTGTGGGTCCATTTAAGCATGAGGGCACTGACCTATGACTTCTCTGTCTTTACAACCTATAGCTTGAATAGAGGAACAGCAGTGTCCAGTCATGACCCCCTCGTAACTCCCCAACCACCCCCACGAAGTTACATGGTACGGTTGGCCATGGAAGTCCTGTAGAGACCTTTGGGCCCAGCACCCTTACTTTCAGATAAGGTCCAGGGGAACTCCCTAGCTCCGCTCCATTCCCAGAGTTCATGATGGCTCTTGCCAGATGGGAACAGAGCTACCAAAAGTGGGCAGCAGCAGTAGCAGCAGGGATTATCCAGTTCAGAATCGACCTCGGGTGCCTGAGGATGAAGCGCTGAAGACTGGCACAGGTGGGCTCCTCGGCTCAGGATGTGAGAATGCACTCTCTAAGGTCTTCTCCCTGCTCAGAATTCCAGAACTCTGTCCCCTGAGGCCCCTTGGCCTCTGTTCACTAAAACCTAAAGGAAAAACATGAACAGGAACAATGTCATGCATAATACCAAGCTTGTTGCAGCACCCACGTGACACTATACAATATGGTGTCATCATGACTGCTTTGTACATGCAATCTGCCAATATTTGTCTAACTTTCATAAATCAGTGACTCTCAAACAATGTTTCTCTGTAGGTGGACAGAGGTGCTTATTGATATACTAAAATTGAACAACAGTGGCAGGAAAGAGGACATTTGTGGATATAACAAACTGAACAACAATGACAGGAAAGAAGACACTTGTGGATAAAACCTTCCAGTTTAAGGTGTACATTTTTTGGTTTAATGGTCTCTGCCTCATCTTTTCCTCAGGATCTAGGATCTGATTAGCAGAGCATTGTGATTTCTGAGAAGTCAAGCAGACTACTTTATGGTGGTGTTTGCAGAACACTGTGACTTTCCAGGTGCTCCATGTGCTGACAAGTGTCAGAACAGCTGGTGCTGACATGAGGCTGGACTTAGTTGATGCCCACATAGTGGCGATGGATCCCTCATTCTGTGACGTGCTGAGATCAAGGCACCTCCTTTGGTCAGAAGGCGTCCCCAGCATTGCAGTCACGGAGAACGTACAGTCACTTAGCCAAAGAAAGGAGCCGCATCCCGGCACCTCCTCCCACCTTAACTTTCCTTACAAAGCTCCCTTCTTCCCTGGTACATAGTATGACACTTGTGCGTTGGTTGTTTGATGGCCCAGGTGCTTTGCAGCAGAGGAGGGACACACAGAGAAAAGGTAGGCTACTGCAGCAAGGTCACCCGTTCGTTACTCAGCATCCTAGGAGCACAGCTGGAGCATGACCGCCTCCTTGAGACTGCCCCATGAAGAAGTTTCCATCACAGCCAGCTGTAGAAATCATGATTTCTTTTGTCTCCTTCTCAGATGCAAAGATTTCTTGGCCCACTATCTGGAAGGCTTTTAATCCCAGACTCCACCGTCCTTTGCTGAACCTTTCTCCCTCCCCCGGCCCATTTCTCTTCTGAGTGGGTGCTCAGCCTGCACTCTGTGGCTGAATCAAATCAGGTTTTGCTCCAGCTACTAAAAAGGAACACTGTGCCCCTTCTCTCTCTACTTAGCACTTCAGCCTTGCTGCTTCTAGTGCCTGACAGTGCCCCGTGCAAATCTTTCACCCCAAGCCCCTGGCATGCCCAGTTACCCCCAGCATTTATAATGTGCCCTTACCCAATCACGCATCTTCTGGCCACACAAATTTTAACTCCAAATTATTTCAAATAGCATTATTACCTGAATATTCAATTCAGGAAGCAAATGTCTACCGAGCCCTTCAGTATGGCAGGTAGGGAGTTAGCTATGGGGCTATAGAACTCAAGGGCTTATGCCTCTGCCTTGGTGCTGACATCCTCAAGTGAGAGAGAAGCAAGCTGGACTTGCTTTTTTATTATTAAATCATAACTACATACATTAATGCATTTATGGGGTACAGTGTGCTGATTTTATATATAATTTGGAATGCTTATATCAAACCACAATCGAAGAGGGAAAGCAAAAGCTTCAATGCAGATAGACACAAAATGCTGAGCAAGTGGGAGGAGGAAGCGCTGGGCCTTGGCTGGGTAGGGTAGGAGGCACCTGCAAAGGTGGGGAGTCCCAGGAGTATGGGCAGCTTCTAGAGACCAGCAGTCAGTCCTGTGTGAAGGAGACAGCAATGGAAAGACAGACGGAGTTCAGCCCTGCGTGGGGGCTCTGACAAGGGAAGCCAGGCTGCGGTGTTAATTCCAATCTGCTGTCAGAGTGCCTGAGTCAAGAGCACTCAGCATACATGTTTTAGGGCATTTTACTCAATTGTGCAGGAAACTTCCATCCTCACCTGGCTTGCCCTCCCACTTCTGTTGTCAGCAATTTTTTTATTCTTTTTGGCTCTCTTGCCAGAGCCATATAACTACTGACTCTGTCCTCTTTGGGCTTCGTGGTGTTTGTGTTAAATGGAACAGCTGTGGCAATAATCGGCAATAGCTAGATTATTCACTTTATCAAAGTGTTCTGATTTCTGTCCTCTTCTGGCTCTGTTCCAGAGCAACTTAGCCTGGTGATTTTCCAAAATAATCTTAGATTCCTGCTTGCACTTCCTTTTCATCCAATCATTAACGAGCATTTTCAGGCAGACTGCTAGGGTACAATCCAAGAAGTCTCTAGCCCACCTCCCTGACTCAAATTCCCACTATTTCCGTATGCAAGCCCATGTTCCAGCCAACTAGTCATTGTTTCCAAAACACACCGGGTGCGTTCTTGTCTCTGTGCCTTGGCCCACTCAATGCCAGCTGCCTGAAACCCCATCACCACCCCCACCCCTTTGACAAACTCTGCTCAAGCTCCATCTCTTTCACAACACCTTTTAGTGACCCTTTGTTCTGATTTCCGTGGCACCTACCTTCTTCCCTTCCCTTGGCATTCAGTACCTGTTACCAACATATGAGTGTCATTTAACTTCTTATGGTGGCATCCTGCCTCTGAGCTAGATGAGAACAAGAACTCTTGCAGATCTCTCTACGTCCCTAGCACCTTACACAAAATCCTATATGGAGTGGGGATTCCACAGATGTCTGTGTTGGTAGTTTTCGCCAAATTCTCCAATAACATGTTTTGATGATTGATTTAACTCGCACATACGTGAAGTTTTCCCAACAAGAAGTACACCTGATCTTGGGCAGTACCTGTGGCTCAAAGGAGTAGGGCACTAGCCCCATATACCAGAGGTGGTGGGTTCAAACCCGGCCCCAACCAAAAACTGCAAAAAAAAAAAAAATAATAATAATAATAATAAGTACACCTGATCTTTCCCCTTGATGTTGTTGCTATAATTACTTTCCTATTTGTCTTCTCCCCACCAACACATTGTTTTAGGAAAATCTATTTTCCTTATAATTGGCAACTAAGGGACTGAGAAAATGTGGAATGCCTTCTTTTAGGGAACTGATGCGGCCATTGAGGCCAGAACTCTCCCAGTGGGACACCTGTCTGGTCCTGAGGATATCTTGTTGGCACAGAATCTGCCTATGCTTGAAGGCAAAGTAGCCATGTTAGGCAGCAGTGGCCACTGGCCGTAATAAACACAGGCAGGCCTAGAAAGTCCTAAACCAACAACGGACCTTCCTGGTGGATGCTGGGTGTCTGCTTGGCAGGGTGATAAGTCAGATTTAAGAGGAAAGCATCTGTGAGGACCAAGGATTGCAAGATTCTTGTCATTCCTCTAGACTGGGAATAAAACTCCAAACAAAAGCTAGCACACAGTACACGTATACTAGGTGCTTCATAATATTTGTTAAATGAAAGACTTTTAATTTCTTTCCTTCCCTTCCTCCCCTTCCTTTCTTCTTTTCTTTTTTTCTTGGTTTCAGAGAAGAGTTTCTCAAGAGTGGTCTCTAGTTTTGCATTAGAAGCTCCTGAAATTCTGTTAGCAAAAGTGGAGCCTTGGATTCTGCACCCTTCACAAGCTCCCAGGAATTCTTTTGTAGATCAGCATTTGAAAAACTCTGATCTAGAGCTGGCCTAGCTGAGGCCCACCCAGAGGTTTTTCCCACATGGAGTCTTTCATGCCAGTGCATGGGGACACAGCCCTTTCCCTCCTTGCACAGACTTCTCATCTGGCGGTAGATGGGAGGGGATTAGACTAGATGTGTTCTCAAGTCTGCCCCTAGGTGGCTGTGCACAAGCCACTTAACTCCAATATGGTGTCTTTATCCATAAAAGGGGGCATAGTGCCAGCCCCATACCCCTCATGGGGTTGTTGTGAAAATTCATCCCTGATGCAACCAGGGTACAATGGGTATCTGTTGAACTAAACTTAAGAATTATTTACCCAAAAGCACTTTGAAAGGGTCCTGTGGAGTTAGTGAGTATGTAACCAACCTTTAGATGAGATCCAGCATCAGAAAGTTCTTGAAAGAAGGAGGGAGTCCAGAGGTCCTGGTAGACTGGGGGGAAGCCAGCCTGGCATGGAAAGTGTAATAGACCCTTGCCTGGAGGCCCTGCCGTGCTGATATGTTGATGGACTCCTATTAAAGAAAAATAACTGCCATGTGATGCGAGGGTCAAGGCCAGAGACTGGGATCATGGCACTGCAGGGAAAAGAGTGATGTCAAGGGGGTGGCACCTGTGGCTCAATGGAGTAAGGCGCCAGTCCCGTATGCTGGAGGTGGCACGTTCAAACCTCAGCCCCAGCCAAAAACTGCAAAAAAAAAAAAAAAAAAAAAAAAAAAGAGTGATGTCAAAAGAAGCAGGTACAACATAGGGAGGGTCAGATGTCAGAAAGTATTCCCCTCTGCCTGCCTAGCTGAATCCTGCCTTACACTGAGGCTCCCTGTGGAGGGAACTGGAGAGAATGTACCTCCTGGGAGAGTGGCCAACTCCAGGTCAGAGCCCTGTCAATCTGGGCATTTGCTAGAGCTGCTGTGACAAAGTTCCACAAACTGGGGACTCAAACAATAGAATTATCTCCCAGATCTGAAGGCCAGAAGTGTCAGATCAGTGTGTCAGCACATTAGTTTCTTCTAAGACGAGGGAGAATTCATTCATGCCTTTCTTTCTTCTAGCTTTGGTGCGTGGCAGGCGATATTTGGTGTTCTTTGGCTTATGGCAGCATAATTCCAATCTCCAAGTGGCATTCTCCTCTCCAAGAGGAGAGGACTTACTCTCCTCTCTCTCTCCCTTCCGCCCTCCACCCTGTGTGTGTGTGTTTCCAAGTTTCCCCCTTTCACAAGGACACAGTCATATGGATTAGGGCCTCCTGATGACCTCATACCAACTTGATCATCTGCAAACACCCTGTTTCCAAATAAGGTCACATCCTGAAGTATTGCAAGTTAGGACTTTGACATATGAGTTGGAGGATTGGGGAGACACAAACTCGCAAAAGCCCGAGTGCTGCTTGTTGCTGCTCTGGGCTAGCCCCCCACCCAATCCTGGCCTAATGGGTGCACATTCCTGGTTTGGGACTGACAGAGCAGAGGAGAAGCTGACACTCACCCTCCAGAGTCTTTCCAGTTGCTCCTGCAGAGGCGAGGACGCCACCTCCTAAGCCCAGAACCCCCTAAAAGAGAGCTTCAAGTCTAGGTTCTACACTTCAGAAAACAAAAATGACAAGTAAACAAGCTGATAAGAGAAACCAAAATCTTTCAGGATGGGTCATGCTTCAGAACAGTCTGCACAATCCCCACCATCCTCTTTTTCTCTACTGCCCCATGATGGTCTTAACTGAGGTGGCACTGAGATCCCCACGGGGCTCCTGGGATGAAGCTGGGAACAGAGATTTGGGTCAGAACACTGACGTTCAGTCTTGGTTCTGCCACGAAGTAAGTCTGTGGCATGAGACAGATTGCCTCCCCTTCCCAGCTGGAGACACTCTCAGAAGTGCCCCGCAGCTCTGCCACTCCACAGATAACGAACATATGCCCCCTCAATAGCTGAAGTAGCCCATCCGTCACCACACAGGCCATGCGGCAGCCTGCAGGGGTGGACCCATCTTCTTAGGGTGGCCTTAGCATCACCCTGGTAGTTTGCTGCAATGTTTCCTCAGAGAGCTTTCTCTGCATCCCCTTCTGGGGGTTCTGGCCTCTGTTCCCCGGAATGTCAGCAGTCTTGCAATTGCCGTGTTAGAGTGGGAGGATCAGCTGCTTCCATTGGACCAGACAAGGAAACTGAGATGCAGACCAGCACCCTCCCAGAGTGGGCAGAACCTCGGCCTCCTGATTCTCAGGACCCTACTCCTTTCCTTTAAACCACAACCTGCAGGCTCTGTCTGTCCCCCTCTGTGCCCTCCCCTTTCCTGCTGCAGGGGTGAAGGTGGCCTCTAGAGTGGATCATTCCTTTGCTATCCTGTCGACAGGTGTGGAAACCACAGATGCCAGGGTTTTGTCACAGATTTTGTTCCCACGTGTTGTTCAACAGCACGGCTCTTCTTCGTTCTCACCTGCTTTGCTTTTCAGGATGGCCAGGCCCCTTCTGGCTGCCACTCCGAGGGCTGTGCATGTCTGTCTGTCTGTCTCTCTCTCTCTACACACACACACAATCTTTTTAACTGTGCCTTTAATTTGGGCTAACCCACCCACCCACCTGCCTTCTCCCTGAGCTAGTCAGTCAGATCCTAACTGAGTTAAGATCTCAGAAGGGAGAATCCCAGAGTGAAAAGGAAACCTTTAGAGGTCATTCAGTCCAACCCTCTGGGTGACGGAAGAGTCCTTGTGTGACTTCATCATATTGGGGATCCCCTCACCCTCTGGCCCTGCAGTCACTGCAGTCATGCCAGTACAGCTGCCATCCCCCTCCTCCCCACTCTCATGGGTCCCTCTCCCCAGCAGGGGCCCTTCTAGTCACCTCTCTATTTCCCTCTTGACTCATCTGTGGGTGATTTTTAAATCAGCACCCACTAAGCCCACATTTAAAACATGGTGACTTCATGCCTTAGAACCTAGCAGTACGTTATACTGTGTGTCATTGGGGCCTGAGTCATCTACGGTCCACCCACATCCCCACCACAAACTCAGACACCCACACAGACAGACACGCACATACGTACCCACGGTATTCCATGGAGCTGCTTTGAAAGGGACAGGGCGTGAGAAAGGATTGAAAAACGCTAAGATTCTGTAACATGTTGGACTATTGCATGTAAGTTTCTCAAGGGCAAGGACTTTTCTTCTGGTCAGAAACCATCTCCCCACACACAGCCTGGAGTATTTTTAGACATAGAGTGGATGCTCACTGATTTGAAATCTAATGAACTGAAAATTGCTTTAATATCAACCCTTTTTTTTATAAAACAGCACTAATAGCCATAGGCCTCTGACCCCAGGAGCAGTGGAGGGTATAGAACAGTGATTTGTGCTGATGCTGAGCATCTAAATGTATATTTGGCAGGTTCCAGCATACCTGCCTTGCAATGCCTCCCGCCACTAAATGCAGAGGCCCCAGCCCTTCTACGGAAGCCCAGAGGGTCCTTCCACTGCCCCAGGAGTCTGCAGGCATCTAGCCTAGCGGGAAAGAGGAGGGAACGATGACCTCTAGTAAACCTCCAGGGAGCACTGAGAAACTCCATTCACAGTCCTGACTAGAAGTTCATGTTTAATTAATTAACTATTGCTTTCCATATATATTTACTGACATCCACAGAGTGGATATAAACTTTAGTGAGTCAATAGTGAGCTTCTTAAAAAGACAGATTAAGGGACACTGTGCCAAAAGATTCTGACCTAACAGAGCTGAGATGGGGAGTTGCTGAACTCCCCAGGTGGTTCCAGTGCGCAGCAGGGCACGAAGGACTGCTCAACATGGGCTGTGCCGCTGAGCAGGTAGGTAAGATCTGCACCTGCCCTCAAGGAGTAGGCATCTGGACCTGAACCTTGACAATGAGAATTAGAGAGCGAGCAGGGCCTGGGGAGGTCAGAGGGAGCATGGATTAGGTTCCTGAGTGCTGTTCCTGGGAGGCTTCTCTCCCTGGGTACATGAAGGCCAGAGTGCAAAGCATGGATGAACCACACCCATGCCACATCCAGTGGAAGGAAGCTTCACTGTTTCAGGAAAGGAGGGAGAGTATCTCCTGCTGGGGAAACAGTGCCCAGTCTTAGGCAAAGGAAGAAAGTGATCCTTTTGCTGGTTGGCCTACTAATTCCATTTATAGGATGTCAGAAAGCTTGCAGAGGCCTCCAGACATCTTTGAGAAAGCCCCAAAGGCAACACTACCCAGGGGCTTCATGGGCCTGGTGACCTTCAGTCTCAGAGTGGCCTCTGTGTGTCCCACCTGCCTCCATCTCTGTGTCCCTTGTTCCTGAAGCCTCCAGACTGACTTCAGGAAAAGCAGTACTTTCCTCAGGGAGCTTTGAGGTCTATTGACATTTGCAGCAGCTCCATCCTAGAACTCCACATGCTGAAGCCCTTCCTGGGAGGGAGGTGATAGGGTTAATCTGAGGACTGGGGGAGGCTGAGAAAGGCCTGGAAACCACACAGTGAAGCCAACCAGATTAATAGAGGAAGAGAGAGGGGGGTAGACCATTAGGAAGACAAAGAGAAAATCATGCTGGAGCAATAGAAAGGGAAATCTAATATCAACTAGGGAAAAATAAATGGAGATTAGGGCAAACAAATTAGCTTTAATGGGTTCAATGCTAATACAAGAATAACAGCCGAACTGCGAATGCCTTTGAGGGGAAGATGGGATAAAGAACCTGAGCAGTCATGCAGGCAATAAAGATTATGCAGGCAAGGGGGATGGCCAAGGAGCCAGTCGGGGGAGAGAAAGAGAAGGGATGACTGGGTGAACCAGCAGGGGAGAGGTGGCCTGGGAGGAGGCTACCCTCCACAGGAAGGGACAGGGTGAAGAGCTGGGAAGAGCCCCGGGGAGGAGAAAAAGAGCAAGGCACCTTGGAGAGGCTAAGGACAGGAATGAAAGCCCAGGGCAGAAAAGACTGAGCATAAGGGAGATGGAGATGGACGTAAACAAGGAGAGCAGAAGAGAAGCAACCCATGTGGAAGGAGGAGGGAAAATATAAAGAAATTAGGTTCATTCTCTGACCAGAGAAAATCAAAATTGGAAAAATTAGGTCCCAAAAAAATGAAAACCTGGAGATGATTCTAAAGTGGGCTTTGGAAAGTTCCCACACTTAGCAGGTGGCATGAAGATGTGCTTGCTCTGGGGGAAAGGTCTGGCTGTCCCTGGAATGCTATGCTGCTGGCAGGAGGTGCCAGGATGGGATGGCCAGGAGCTGGAGTCTCAGGCCTGCCCCTTTGTGAGGGGACAGCCTGGGGCCAGTTACATGCTGTCTCTGCTCCTGACCTTCTCATCTATAAAATGGGGATAGTGTGCTTCCTACCACAAAGGGATATTACGAGAAGTGAAAAGATGAATTTATACTGCTCAATTTGCCTCAAGAATAAGTACATCCTATAATACTGGCTAAAATTCTTATTCCTATGTCTTGACTAACTGGGGAAAGGACCTGAATACTGAAGAGAGCCCTTCCTCCTTTCCTCCTTTCCTCTGCTTTTAGGTCCAACATTGGTGACATACCAGCCAAGTTTGGTTCTTTCCTGGTTCTTTGTCCATCCTTTGTCTCCATCCTCTGCCATCACCCAGCCCTCTTTCTTCCCTGTGGTTAAAGACTAGTGCTAAGCCTTCCCTTCCCAGCTAGTCTCTGGCAGGATCTAAGGCAAGAGCATCCAAGGAAGCCAAAATTCTTATGGTATTGGGAGACCCTCTTAGATTTGCCAGAACCTCAGAGTATAGAGACAAGGAGCCAGAGCTGGTCCTCACAGTCTCACATCCTGGAGTCCTTTTGGAATGCACTAAAGAAATAGCTGCCCACCAGAGCCCTACACACCAGGAGAGCACAGCAATAGAAAAAGGCCAGGATTGGATGGTAATGGCCTAGTCATCCGCTCCAGGAGGGGAAGAAAGAGCCAGGATTATTTCCTGCCCCTCAGGGCATCCCAGAGTCCTACCCTTTTCTCATTACTAAGGATCTTAGAAGAGGGAGAACAGAAAATGATCTAGGCAAGAAGGGGGTAGATGGGTGGAGAGCTTTGTCATTTGCTAAGAAATAAGCTAATTAAACTGGGAAATCATCACAGAAAGAAACTTCCCATAAAATCATAACCTTCAAGAGGGTGAGTCCTATCTGCCTGATCCTCCTTTGTCCCTGGAACCTGGAGCAGTGCCTGGCATGGAAGTGGTGGTGGTCCAGGAGGTTGTGGTAATAATGAACACATCAGGGGGGTCTCCTGGGGCCCAGGCCCCTCGTTAATTGCCATATGTGCATCTTGTTATTATTATTATTTTTTTTTTACAGTTTTTTTGTTTGTTTGTTTTTTGGCCGGGGCTGGGGTTTGAACCCACCACCTCCGATGTATGGGGCCAGTGCCCTACTACTCAAGCCACAGGCGCTGCCCTGTGCATCTTGTTATTTAGATCTCATAGCACACCTGGGAGGAAAGGCAAAGAGAGCTGAGAGAGACCTCATGCTGAGGTCATAGTTAGAAGTGAAGCAGAGGTTTCTGAATCTCAACCTTACACAGCTTCAGAGAATAAAAATAAATGCATATATGAACCTCACCCACTCATCAGGGAAAGAGGACAGTTTTGAAAGCTGCCTCTCAGTTTGGACCTCTTTGAAGAATTGATACATGAACCACACAGCAGGTAGTAGAAGGCTGGAGGATGGTAGAGGGACTTCCTTCTTGTTGTATATGGTTCTTGTCACCATTGCCTTAGCAGTGGCAACAAATTGAGAACAAGGCTCACATGCCTCCCAGCAATAGCTGGGCAGTGCCAGCACCTCAGAGATCCAAGCCCCTGCTCCACAGGCCTTTGCTCCAACTATTTAGGTTCTGATAACTCCAGTCTCTTCCCTTTGCTTCCTCCAGCCCTAGGGCAGCAGCTACTTCTTGCTGCTACTATCTCAGGGTTGCTGCAGTGCTTCCTCTGTGTACTTACAGCCCTTGAACACCCAGACAACCAGTCCCCTATATTAAAGACCCTCTGTTGAAATACCTAGGAACAAGTTTCTGTTCCTTCTAACTGGGCCCCGACTGATAAGTACTTGGTGCCTGAAGAGGTCTGAGGAAACATGATTCCAAGATAAAATTGGTCTTGAGCTCCTTGGCAATGAGAGCTGGGACCCAATTTGTTTTTACTGACTTGACACCTAGAGAGAGGCAACACTGTCCATGCAGTCCTGAGTCAGAAACTTCTCCTCAAGTAGGTCTCTGAGTCTGGGATGTCTGAGTTCTCAGGAGGGATAGCTTTTCTTGCTAATCCATTCCACTGTCTTCCTTAGCTTGAGCTGTCTTTCATGGTTCTTCAATGCATTTGAATTCTTCCCAACAGAATCTGAATAAGTCATTCTCTATAGAGCCTCTATGGACAGGCTCAGAAGTAAAAGGCTTCTTGGCTCAGAAAAGACCTGAGTTGTTGATAGTTTCTTCATTGGTATAAAATTATGAAATAGCACTCATCCCCCAGAGGGCTCCTGAAGAACATTGTGCCACATCCTGCTGTAAAGCTCCTCACAAATGTGTGGAGCTTTAATGGTGACATCAAAGGCTCAATGTAAAAGCCAACAAGAAGGCCTCTGCATTCATTTCCCAACTCTTTCAGAAGCAGGGCAAACTTCTCTTTTCCTGGGCTGTGACATCTAGACCCCCTTCTTTGAACAACTCATTTCTATTAATAGGTGTCTACAGAAGACCAAATTTTGTTTATGACAAAGAATGTGTGGGCTTCACTAAAGTTTTTGAGTCTATGCCTCCCTTCCTCTACCTTTCCTCTGTCATTCCCTCCCCTTTTTCTTCCTTCCTTCCTTCCTTCCTTCCTTCCTCCCTCCCTCCCTCCCTCCTTCCCTCCCTTCCTCCCTCCCTCCCTCCCTTCCTTCCTTCCTTTCCTTCTTTTCAGTCAGCACTTACTGGGTACCTACTATGCATCAAGCATGATGCCAGATGTTGGAGTATCAGAGGTAAACAAGCTGTATATTCCTCCAAGGGGCAAACAATCTATGCAGCAGGACATGCCAATAAATAGACACTTATATTCTGTTAAATGTAGTAGTAGAGATTACACCCTAGCTTATTTAAAAGAAAGGACTAATGAGAGCAGGCAGGACATGCCATGAAACGCTTTCTGTAGGAGGGAGCTTCCTGAACTACCTCTTAAAGGATGAGTAGAAATCAGTCAGAAGAAGGTGAAGAAAGGCACTCTAGGCATTGAGGGCACACAAACAAAGACATGGAGGATTTTCGATGCTGTGAATGAAGAACAGCAAGCAATTCTGTGTGGCAAGGACATCAGATTCAAAGTTTAGACAGGTAATAAATGTGACTAGAGAGTAAAGCAGGGCCAGATAGTGGTGGGCACTGCCCACCCGATTTAGTAGCTTGGACTTAAGCCTGATAGAGATGATGCCAAACCTCACAAGGATTCTTAAACATAAAAGTTACATGGCTGGTCTTGAGTTTAATTCCCCCAGCTGCATACCAAAGGGCCACTTGTATAAGGTTGGATGAGAAGACTAATGAGCCCAGGTGACTGGTTAACACCTGTTCACCTTCCACTTAGACTATATGCCATGTAGTGAAATCCTCCTGATCACCTTGAACTAATTCTCTTTCTCACCCCCAACCCATAATTCTTTAACACTACACCCTGTTGTGTCCTTCTGAGCACTTATCCCAATTTTAATTTACATCCATTTGTGTGTTTACTTTTTAAATATTTACCTGCCCCTAGGCTACCAGTCCCTGAATTGGAAGGTGGGAATCAGTTCTACTAAAGTTCTTGGTACATAACAGGCATGTACAAGATATGTCTAATGGATGAATGAATATGTGGATGTTTGAATTCTAGGAAGAGTTAAGAAGGTAATGGTTAGGTAAATATTTCAGAGGTAAAAATGACATAGTCTTGTAAGTATTCCATATGCAAATATGAATGAAGCTAAAGCCTGTTAATTAATTCATGTGGCATGTATTTATTGAATGAACATCTAATAGAATTTTAATAATGAACAAACAGAAGCAGTCTTACCTTCATGGAGATTTCCATCTTCATGGAGAAGATAGTCATTATTTATACATATAATCATGCAGAGAAATGTAAAACTAAAATCTGGACCTACAAATGCCTTTAAATGCATCTACCGTGGCTCTCTACATCCCCATCCCCCACTGTCAAATTTTTCCCTTGACTATGACATTTTTTTTATCTCATTTTTAACCAAATTTTTCAAAAAGCAGTCACACTCAATGCTGCAATCTGATGAATTGCATGCAAAAGGTAAAGAATATTAAGAGAACATTGAAGTAGAGGCCTAAACCTACTCTGCAGTATCAAACAAAGCTGCCTACAGAAGTGACGTAGCGTTGAGCTTTGCAGCATGAGTAGGCCTTAACTAGATAAGAGGGCAAGACAAGGCTGCAGGTAGTTCCAAGGACATGCAGAAGGGCAAGATGGTGCAGCACAGAATGTGTGGTGGCGGGTGGTAGCAGGTGGTGGCAGATGGCTTGAGGTAAAGCGGAAAGGGAAGGCCCTGAGCCCTCATGGCAGCTAGTGTTGATACCAACTAAGGCAACACTGGAGGAGAAGCCTCCTATCACCTCCTATCACTTCTTTCCATAGAAATTGGATACAAAAGTTGAGAGGGAAACCTGCTAGATCCACCTGGATGCCCCTGATGCCATCAGGACATGGGCAGTAGGTTCAATAATGAGAGTGGGGGGGGACTGCCAAGAATGGTGGTGAAGAGGGAGAAAGACACCAAGATGGGAGAGGATCCTGGGAAAATGAACTGTCATGGAACAAAGGAGGGAAGAGAACCTTATCAAAGAGAAACAAAAAGCCTAAGTGAAGGGATAGACAACCAGGAGAAAGCACTGTCATGGGAGCCTCTTCACAAAGAAGAGTGTGATCCCCTCCCCTCACCATCCATGCACAGCACCCACTGCAGGCGTCTGCACACGGGCGGAGCAGCATGAGTTGAATGCCAAATGGGAAGGGAGGAAATGGAAGGAATAGGAACTGTAAGTATGATGACTTTTTGAGAATTTGAGATGAAAACAATTAAAAAAAAAACTCTCACAGTCAAGAGAAATGGTTTTGCAGGCTTTTATTTGTTTGTTGGGGAGGCAGCGTACACAAACTTAATTGCATTTGTAGATCCAAAGGTAGGACCTAGTAGAAAGAAAGAGGTAGACAATATAGAAGAAATGAGAGGGTTCCAGCCCAGGCAGAGAGGGAGGGGTCAATGACAGACCCAAATGATGGACCTAACTACCATCTCCCTGCCTGGCTTCCCTGAGGAGGGCAAGCATAAGGTACACAGTTACCATAGTTCACCGGCAAGGTGGGGCTAACAGCAGGTGCAGTTGTTATCCAGCAGGCTAGCTAGAAAGAGAAACCACCAAGTGAGCGTGGAAGAGACTGATTAGCATGGGCAAGGCTGTTCCTTCACGGAAGGGGAGTAGGTATAGCATGATTTCAAGGGCACCCTAAAGTGGCTACTGCAGTTCTCACGATGGTGCTGCCAAGATTCAAACTCTTTGGGACTAAAGCAGACATCTCCAGGTAGTTACATGGAAATTTTTGCAGAACAACACATTGAACCATTAGGACTAGGCAGAGCTCCAAGGGTCAAGCAGACAGTAAAAGAGGAAAACACTGGAATATGAAATGTGGGGATTCCACAGTGGGGGATCCTGGAATCTATGTCACAACCATCAAAATGTAAAGCATTTTTCTATCCATGTATATACTAAAGCACTAATTAAACTTTGTGTCATGCACTTGGTAGACAAAGACAGACCCATATACCCTTGAGTAACTCATAAAGGAATCTCCAATACAGTCAGGGCTATGGCAGGGGCTTGTGTGAAGGACTATGGGCACAGGAGAAGTATCCCCACATCCTAAGGGGATATCTGGATGTCTGGATATTGCTGTAAGGACTATGGGCACCGGGGAAGTATCCCCACATCCTAAGGGGCTGTCTGTATATCGCTGTAAGTAACAAGACTTGTAGGCAATGAGCCTTTCTCCTTTCCTTTGACCTTCCCTATGCTTCAGAGCTCTAGAATGGTGAAGAAATTATCGAAGAAAGTCCTAAGACCTCCCCAAATGATCTTTTTTCCAAAGGACACATTTCTAGACAGGAAGCTTTGCTTAGAGCTTTATAGAGCTTCAAAGTCCTTTCTAGTAAGATGTGTCCTCTCTGACCCTGGGAAAGGTTGTGTTTCCTTGTCTGAGCACCTTAGCTCTCAGAAACCTGCCTGCATCCAGCCAGGTAGTCTTGTTATCCTCCTCCACACTCATCTCTCCCCACCCACAACCCTCCGTTCAAAGAACCTTTCCTTTTGAGGCTCCAAACCTCTTCCTGGATCACACCTATGCCCTCCATCCCTCACCTCCTGCCCAACCAGGGGGCTCCTACTCATTTCTGGCTTCCGGCCTCAAAGCCACTCTGTCCACAGTGGTATAGAAAGGTGGTCAGCCCAGTGGGCACCCGGCCCTCTACAGTACAGGAAGGAAGCCTGCACCCACCTCTAGGTGTCTGGTGGTGACTCACCCAGAGGAGTCCACTCCCCCACACCGGACACAGGGAAGACAAAAGACCTTCCATTGCAGGAACTCAGCTCAAAACCTCAAACCATAGTGGCCCATCTCTGCAGCCAGCACCCTCTTAACAAACTCCTTTTTGCCTGTCTACAGCCATAGTAAATGTCTTTCAATTTCTTGAACACATCAAAACTTTATGCATGGACTCATGCATGGAGTTTTATCCAGTGGAAAGTTCTTCACCTGGTTGTTCCTCCTTCCGGCCTCCCTCTGACCACTTATGAGCTTCCCATGTTCAGGACACTTCTTCCTTGACATGGTGATTTCTCATTTATCTGATTGTTTATCCCCAAAGGTTTTAAGCTCCTTGAATACTAGAATTCTTGACTCATTTAAGGTTATAGCCCCAATACTTTGAGCTTAAGTCATGAAAGACACTTAATCAACATGTACTAAGTTGAAGAGAAAAGAAAAACCATAATATACTCACAATAATTGTTATTCTTTAGAGAAGGTTGAATGGCAGGTGGGGGTGGAGGGCTGGTACAAAATGTTATTCTCTTGAAATTTTTTTTCTCTCTCTTAAATTTTCTTTACCAGCCATTGCCTATGCTAAACCAGGGATTCTCAATGCATAATCCAGCAGCTCCATCTGGAAACTTCTTAGAAATACACATTCTCCATTTCATCTCAGACCTGCTGAGTAAGACGCTCAGGGCATTGTATTTAGCAGGCAGCTGTGTTCTAACAAACTCTTCAGGTGATTCTGATGAACACTCAAGTCTGAGAAACACCACCCTTGTCCTAGGGCCAAGCTTAGGCTATAACATCCAACCGTGAATATTACAATTTAGAAAAACTTTACATTTATATCAAGATTTTCAGCTAGCAAAACAAATCTTCATCCTCATTCCCCAGTGGAATTTATTTCAGTGGTTATAAGTCAGCATTAGGCCTTAACAAGAAGTTTTGTTAAGCTCCATTCAATAGATGAAAACACTAACATTGGGGGAAAAAAAAATAAAACACTTTCTCAAATGATAAGATAAAACAGGGTCAAGGCAAGAATCTGGCCCAAGGCTCTTTCCACAGTAACACAAAGTCATTCAGAAGCCAGTAAAATAAAATAAATCACCAGAGAATTCAGATTTGGGGGCCCAGAAATGTGAATATATCTCTCCCTACAGTTTGCTTGCTTGCTTATATGGTAAATAACCTTCTGCGAGGGTTTCTGAGGGTTTGAGTTTCTAAGAAACCTACCTGAGTCAGTTCTTCAAGATATTTAGGATAATAAAGTAGACTTAAAAAAAAAAAAAAGTGCAATACCCAACTCACATCACCCCAAATGGCTTTTTTTTTTTAAATCTGCTGCCTTTCAAGAGGTGAAGAGCTCCCACCTATAAGAAATCTCTCTTCCAGATATAGAGGTCCTTGCACAAACATATGCCTTGTGTGGGACACAACAGGGAAAGTTCTGGAAAAGAACAAAAGTGGGACCATGCTAGGCCTTGTGGGTTTGGGTGGCTGTCTGGCGCCCCCTTGTGTTTAGTGCCTGGACTCAAAAGAGCTGGATAGGCAACAATGATGTAGTAGGGGGCAGGTGACTGCAGGAAGATGCTCCACAAAAGGCAGCACGACCAGCGAGGACCAGCAGCACCAGTTCTGGAGTGGGGCTGGGGCTACTCTCCCCACCATCTGGGCTCTGCTGAAAGCCCCTGCGGACATCGTTCCAGCCCTAGTGGTAGCATTCACTGGACAAGTTGTCTAGAAGCTGTGCCCAAGTTCACCCAGTGGCCTCCACCAGGAAGATGGGCCATCATGTACCTCTTGCTGGGTGTTTGGCCAGTGGGCTTTTCCTCCTGATTTACTGCCTGGGGCAGAGGCTCACAGCCTTTTTTTGTTTTTATGGGAAATTAACTGTTCTGCTGAAAACAGCTTGGGCCCCTGAGGAGACATTGCAAGGCAGTTCTGAATGTGCTAAGTCGGTGGGTGATAATGGGCACTGTGTGCCCAGCAAAGGCACTTCCCACTCTCGCCATAAATAGTCCTTAACTGGTTCACAGAAAACCTGGTATTGGTCCTTCCTTCTTGCCTGCCTGCTCCCTCTGGCTCCCACCCCCAGGGCTCTAGCCTCCCAGCTAGATCACTAAATCCTGGCATGGAGAGATGTCTTTCATGCCTAGACCATGGCACAAGACTGCAGGGCCAATCGCAAGCCTCTGGGGTCAGCACTAGCCATAGGCTTCCCCCAGGAAGAAGCACTGAGCTGAGACTTAAATTCTGGGTGGACCCTGGCTTCTCATGTAAGATGAATCAGACAAGTCATACAGATCAAGTCCCTAAACAGAGTTTTACTCTGAGTCCCGGAATTCTCATGGCACAAAAGGAGATCTCAGCCCTGAAATCAGCCCAATGTGGATCTAAGGACTTTACAGAGGTGAATGTTGGTAAATCTAATAGATGAGCACCTTTTTGCCTCTAAATCTTTGCATGTGGCGTTCCTACTGTCTGGATCAGCTTTCTCCCTTCTCTTCCTTACTTGGCTAGCACCTCATTGTCTTCAGACTCAGCTTAGACTTCTCCAAGGACCCATCTGTGGTTCCCTAAGCCAAGCCTGGGTCCCCTCCATTGGTTCAGATAGCCCTCTGCACGTCCCCAGTCCCAGAAGTAGTCACAGTGTTTGCTAATTTGCTGTTTTCTGGTCTGGATCCTCACTATAATAAACCCCAGGAGGAATAAGCAAGGATCCTGTCTGTCTTATTCAGCAGTGCCTGGCACAGAGTAGACATTCAATACATGTGGGTCTGGCTGGCTGGCTGGGCTCAGAATGAAACATAGTCTGGGTCCAGAGGGCAGTGGCTGAGTCAGGAAAGCAGCTAAGGGAATAAGGACATATATCTATGGTGTGTGCATGTTCTGCACACTGTCTGCAGCCCACAGGTCAATCCAAGGGTACATGTGCCTGTGAGGTCCCTGCCTCCTTCCCTATCAGAGAGGTCAGAGCACTATAAATGGTCTAGGGTTCAGGCAGCAAGCACACAGACAGGGCCTGGGCTTACTCTGCCCCCTATCAACCAAAAAAGTTCTCCTTTTATTCTTTCATATTCATGTTTCTTGATGTAATTGTGCTTAAAAATCTGGTTAAGAGGAGAAAGAGTAATTTGAAAATCACTGATTTTAGGGTGGCACCTGTGGCTCAAAGGAGTAGGGCCCCATATGCTGGAGGTGACGGGTTCAAACCCAGCCCTGGCCAAAAAAAAAAAAAAAAGAAGAAAATCACTGGTTTTGTCCTGTGCCCTCATTTTACAGAAAAGGAAAGGAGACCCAGGGAGGAGAGGGAATGTTCCCTAGGGTCGCAAAGCTTAGTGTCAGTGTAGAAAGACCCTGAACCCTGGACACACTTTTCAGAGGGAGGGAAGAAAAAAGAGGGTAATTTGGAATGAAGAGCTGAGGGTTTGAAGGCGACTTAGCCGGCCCAAAAGCCCCCATACACATGGCCAGTGGGGGGTTGATATCACATACCACTTGTGCCAGCCTTCCTGGAGGTGGGAACCAGGAGGGATGCAGAGGGAGTCCCCAACAGCCTGACCGTGGAGTCCACAGTCACAGACACACACGTCCAGCCCCACACTCTTGGTTAATCCCCACCCAACCTCCTGCCTGGCCCCTGACAACCATCTCTGGGAATATTGTCTCCTTAGGCCATGGAGGGCTGAACCAGCTAGGAGGGGCCTTTGTGAATGGCAGACCTCTGCCAGAAGTGGTCCGCCAACGTATTGTAGACCTGGCCCACCAAGGTGTGAGGCCCTGTGACATCTCTCGCCAGCTCCGTGTCAGCCATGGCTGTGTCAGCAAGATCCTTGGCAGGTAAGCACGAAATTCACCACACACCACCTCCACTATAGGGCTTGCCTTCTCCACTGAACTCATGGCAGCATGACCACCTTCCCCTCTCCCCCAGGGACTGGGGATTTGCTTCCAAAGTCCAGCTTTGTTCCCGAGACCTGAACAAGGTGTCCCTAAGGAGGGACCTTAGGGCCTCTTCCCGTCCACTGCTCTTCTGTTGTTTTCCACCATTTTCCCCTACTTTGTCAATTTCACCTTCCTTTAGTTTCTCACTCTCCCTTCTCCTTTGCTCCCTATCTCATTTGTTGTAGATTTCTCTGCCCCTGAGGCAGGAGAATCTTCCACAAAAGTCCTCCCCCTGCTGAGTCAGCCTAGGAAGATAAAAGCAATAGGAGGGGACACACAGTCAGATGTGCTTGGCTCCCAGAGTCTCTCTGACCCCTGCCAGAGGATGCCTAAGTTTGTGCTGCTTAAATTATAATTCCCAAGTCACCTTCAACAGAAACACCAGGGTTGTGTGATGAAGTGCAGATTCCTAGGCCCCTGTCCAGACCTACTGAATCACCCTGACCAGGGGCCAGGCCTGGATGCTTCTGAGATGACCAGGAAACACTTTAAGGAGTGGCAACCAGTGACCTACAAAGCCTCCGAACAGTGTTTCTCAGCCCTGGCTGAGAATCCTTTGGATAGCATGGATTAAAAAGAAAAATTATTTATGCTTTAGCCCAGACCAATTACATTAGAGGAATCAATTAAATTAAGGGAATAGGCTCAAGTTTGGGGATATTGCTAAGCCTCCCTGCCTGCCAAGTGGTTCTAATTCTCCTCAGCCAGAGTTGAGAACCATTGACCCAAAGGTTCAGGAGGGGTTGGGAGGTACAAAGGCCTGCCTCAGAGCCAACGTAGCCACATATTCCAGTCTGGAGAGATTCTTCTGTCAGAAGTGCCCCTGTGCCAGAGCTTTGAGTCAGCTCCATGTACGTACACCTGTCCCCCTCCTCTGAATCATAGTGGATTTAACAGGAGTCCTGCCTGGACCATTCATTGAACCATGAAAAGCCCTGGCTCCCTGACTGAAGTTGTTAGGGGAAAGTGTGGTATGGAGAGGGGACTTCTGAGATGGTTGTGATGTTCCAGAGGGGACACAAGCCCATGTCAAATGAATGGAGTTTTAAAAGAGCCAGATTGTTTTTCATGGCAGAGAGACAAAGTTTCTACAAGGAGGGGAGGATATCCATGGATCTGCCAAAGCCACTAGCTGGGGCTGGAAGGAGGGGAGGAGTGGACACCCTGGAAGAGGAGACTCAGCTTAACAGTCTGACATCCCAGAGCCCACAAGGAGCAGTTTTAACTTGAACCATGTAACTTAGTAGAAAACCAACAACCAGGGGGTAAGGGATATGGCTTAAGCTTAGACACAGCAAGGAGCAAAGGTGAACCAGCAAGACAGAGAAGCAGGCCCAGTGACCGAAGCTGGCTTCCCAGGTGGCCAAGGAGAATAGCTGACCAGTCATGGTTTAGCTTTGGAAGCTAGATCTAGCCAACTGCCACTGTGACCTATCTCTCACGCAGCACATAGGCCAAGATTTCCTTTCTTAGAAAGTGGGTCTTTTGTGCCCCATATGATACCTTCTGCAGGTGCTGGGACACAGCAGACTGATCAGAGGAAAGGGAAGGAGAGGAGCCAAGGTGAGGCCTTTATGGAGGGTTCTGGTTTGGCAACAGCATGAGCCTGTCCAAGCAAAAGACATGGACATTTCTGGGAACATCAGTATTTAAGGCCAGCCTTAGGAGCACATTTCACCCCCAGACCCCTCACCAGAAGCCTCAGGAGCCAGAGAAGCCCTGAATGAGTCCCTGCCTAAAGACCCCACCTGCTTATTGGATAATTCTTTGGGGTTCTCTATTGGAGTAGGTACTACGAGACTGGCAGTATCCGGCCTGGAGTGATAGGGGGCTCAAAGCCCAAGGTGGCCACCCCCAAGGTGGTGGAAAAGATTGGGGACTACAAGCGACAGAACCCTACCATGTTTGCCTGGGAGATCCGAGACCGGCTCCTGGCTGAGGGCGTCTGTGACAATGACACTGTACCCAGCGTCAGCTCCATTAATAGGTGAGTCTCTGAAATCAGCTGTGGCCCCTGGGCATTGGCGGCATCCCAGAAAAGACCAGAGAAGGACTTAGCTTGAGTGTAGCCAGGGCTGCAAAAGGGTCTCATACTGAAGAATCAGTTTGGGAGCATCCTGATCCTGCACCAGGCAGCATCACACCTCCCTGCCCCTCATCCATCTCATGCAGTGGGGGACCCTCCCAGCCCTTGCCATGAAACCTGATTAAAAAAACAGCCTTCAGTATAAGAAACTGTGCTGTCTACAGTTTCCTCTTCCTCAAACATCACATCCTCTTTCATTCAATAAAAGAATCTTTAATGATTCTTTATGAGCCACAAGACCTCTAACCTGGACAAATTCAACCATTCATCCATTTGTTTAGGCCTCCAATTATTCACTCTTAATCATTTACTTAACACTCATTTCTTCATTAATTTGTTCACACATAAGTCGCTCATTCACCATATGCTAAGCCCTGGAACACACATTCCTATCTTTGCAAAGCTTATCATCTAATGAGAACACAAACACTAATCAAGTACCCACAGAAAACACTGTGAAAATGCAGCTCTAATTCCTGCTCAGGAGAGGAACATGAGGGTGTGTGAACTAGCATAGGGTGCCTTGCTTCAGGGAGGTTATGAAAGGCTTCCTCTAAGAAATAAGGAGAAAAAATTAACTAGATGAGAGGAGCAAAAAGAGCTCCCTGGCAGCACATGCAAAGGCCCTGTGGCTAACAGAATCTTACAGTGGAAGCTGAAAGAAAGCCAGTATAGAGAGAAGGGGGGGGCATGAGATAGACTGAGGTTGGCCATGTCAGTGGGCTGTGCTGCAGGAACTGAGGGCCGAGTAACATATTCTTGCTTTCAGTCTATGAGCAATGGGAAGCCCTTGGCAGATAGCTGCCTGGCCTTTCAGAAAGTTCACTCTGACTGTGCGGAGGGAATCAATTACAAAAGATCAAAAGTGGATGGGGTGGGCCAGGGAGTGACCCTTGAGGGAGAAAGCTGGTGGTGGCATGCACTAAGGTGTTGACAGTCATAAGCAGAGAGGGGTCAACACTGGTGAGGTTGACAAGGATACAGAACTCGATGACAGGTTCGATAGGAAGGGAAGAGAAGGAGGCAGATGTTTGCCCCATTTGCATTTCTGCCTTGAGTGATTGATGGTACCAGTCATGAAATGGGGACACTGGAGAAGACCAGATGTGGCAGTGAGGACAACTGAATTTGAGGTGCTTTGAGATACCAGAATGGGGTGTCAAAGAGGTGCCTGGATCTGAGACAGCCACCAGTCCTCTTTCCTCCTCTTCTCTCTCACGGCCTTCTTCTCTTCCCATCAGAATCATCCGGACCAAAGTGCAGCAACCATTCAACCTCCCCATGGACAGCTGTGTGGCCACCAAGTCCCTTAGCCCAGGACACACGCTGAGTGAGTGCTGAGGGACCCAGGGCACACCCACCCCCTTCTACATACCTACACACACACATAGGACACACAGCTGGCCTAGGTCCCTGGGAAGAGTTCCTGAGGCACTGAGAGGTGGGAGCCCTTCAAGTGACACTGACTCCAAGACTCCCCATGGCCTCCAGCCTCTCTGGGGCTCAGTCCATGGCATGGCTTGACATCTCCTCCACGGTGGCAGCAGGGACAGTGAGGGGTGTCTCTCCCACATCCTGACCCTCTGCCTCTCACCCCACCGTAGTCCCCAGCTCGGCAGTCACGCCCCCGGAGTCACCCCAGTCGGATTCCCTGGGCTCAACATATTCCATCAACGGGCTCCTGGGGATTGCTCAGCCTGGCAGCGACAGCAAGAGGAAAATGGATGACAGTGAGTGTTGGGGACAGGGGGCTACTTTAGGGGTGGGGAAGAGCAGTTTGCTCTGGCTTTGAGGGGACAGATGCCCTTATGGCCCAGGACTTTATAGAGGCTCTGAAAACCTCCCTGAAGTCACCCGCTCTCTCAGCTGGCCAAGGCCCTATGCCCGGGTGTCTGGCCCTTTCCCTCCCTTCAGATGACAGTCTGTCCTCTGCTTTGGCCTGGGGAATGGGTAGACGGGTCCACTGAAAGCTTTCTCCCTGCCTGGGGCCGCCAGGTGACCAGGACAGCTGCCGGCTGAGCATCGACTCTCAGAGCAGCAGCAGCGGGCCCCGAAAGCACCTTCGCACGGACGCCTTCAGCCAACATCACCTTGAGCCCCTCGAGTGCCCATTCGAGCGGCAGCACTACCCGGAGGCCTACGCCTCCCCCAGCCACACCAAAGGCGAGCAGGTGAGAAGCCAGGCTGAGAGGTGAACAGGGTTGGGCAAGTAGAGGTCAGAGCAAGATGTGCCCTCCTCATCAGCCTGCAGTCCGGCCACCAGAGCAGCTAGCGGTCCCTTCGTGGGCTAGGGCATGGGTTTCTGCAGCTCCAAGCCTAACACACACTTTATTTTATTGCCCTGGCATCGTCCTCATCTCCCAACCCTCTTGGCCTCCCTTGCCCAAAAACCTTTGAACTTTGAGCCTGGCCCTTTCAGGGAGGGCAATGCAACCTGGTAGTGCTACCCCCTTGCCATCAGTATCTTCCCCAGCGTGCAGGGTCAGGCCTCACAAGTCTAAAGTGGTGGCACAAAGTCTTCGAAGTCTTCACATGATGACCTCAGCCACCACTTCCTTGTCCCCCTCCGGCACTCATCCTGCACACCCCAAGGCCCTGCATTACTCATGCCCCTGAGCATGCTGCCCTCATTCACACCTCTCTGTCCTGCACACCATGTGCCCTCTTCACTGCGTGCCTTTCCTCCCACTTCTCTCCCTGGAAAAATACCACAGCCAGCATGACTCAGCTCCAACATCACCCTCTTGGAGAATCCATCCCTGCCTCTCTGACATGAGTGGCCTCTCTGGCCCCTTCTGTGCTTCTGCATGTCCCACAAACCACCCCTAATGGCTTCTCACGGTGTATCCTAATGAATTAGCAGACAGGTGTAAAGATATGCAGATTTCTTAAAGGACAGGGAAGCCTCATGAGACTTGAAACATAGTGGCTTCTTTTTTTATTAAGTCCTAAACACATAGGTCGTATATACATTAATGCACTTATGGGGTACAATGTACTAATTTCATATATAATTTGGAATGCTTACACTGAATTAGTTAATATATCCCTCCCTTTTTATCCTCGGCATCTAACATGGTGCCTTCTCCTGACAGATACTCAGCAAATGGACAATGAATGAATGAACAAATGAATGAGTGGAGAAGTCCAGAACAAGCAATCACAAGCTATAGGGAATTGTTTTTTTCCAGTGCTTGAGAGAGGTGAAATGAATTATAATGGGCTACGTCTGTGAAAAGTTGAGAGACATGAGAGGTCCCGCCCTGAGACCAGCACAGGCTCTAGTACTCTGAAGGAACCACTGAGCCCTCAGTCTATAGTGGTGATGTCCTCCTGCCCTCACCTCACAGCTTAGGATCATCTTTAGGGTGGCGTCTGTCTGCCCCTCTTTGCTAACCTCACACTGTCACTTGATCTAGGAGTGAGGTGAGTGTATACGCCTGTAACATCCGAGTGGGACCACAGTAACAATGCCAATAATCAGCTGAAGCACCGCCAATGGCCATCTGGGCTGCTGGCCCTCTGCCAGTGCCCGCAGCTGGGCAGGCAATCTGCGTCAGCGATTTTATCAGCTTGAACTGAGGCAACCACGAGGGTGCAGGGGAAGCCAGCCATCAGCAGACCTGGGGACAGAGCCTGGGCGCTCCTCTGAGAGTCAGTAAACGGCTCCAGGAGGGAAGGGGACATAGTGGTGGGCCTGCAGGAAGCCTGCTGTGTGAGGGGAACCTGCAAAACCCATGTGCAAGCCCCAGCCACCCTGTGAGAGCAAAGAAGCCTTACTGATGAGCCCCTGGGCACCTGCTGTGTCCCAGAGCCATTTCCTGGATCCATTCCCTAAGCTCCACAAAGCACCCTGCTTGGCTGAGAGCCCCTGTGCCCTACTGGCAAATGCTTGTGGGGAATCCTAGAATGACAGAGAGTCTTAGGGCTAGCAGGCTAGCAGGATCTTCGTAACCACCTAGTCCAGTGTCTCCAAAAGCATAGAAATAACCAAGGCTCAAGGAGGACAGGGTTTTGTGGGGTGGGGGTGTCAGAGAGGCAGAAGGATGGCTGTGGAGCTCAGGCCTGTGGCCCTGGTTTCATTCAGACTGGCCTACTGCCACCTATTTCAGATATGGGGCTTCTATGTATGTACTATTTGATGACTACAACACAGCATTTGGAAACTGTTGAACTGCTCCCACTGTTCATCCTACAGATGAGGAAACTGAGGCCCAGCACAGTGCCTATAAATTACCCATTTCCTTGCTCCATCAATCACTCACTCATTCACTCCCCTGGCATGGGGGGTGGGGCTGGGAGAACCAGCCTATACCGAGGGCCCCTCGTGTCCCAGCCCTTGCCTTTCCTACCTTTGGTGACGGACTGTGCTGCCAAAGGAACACTCTGTGCTCTCTCACCCGGGCACGGGAAGGCCCTCTGGCCTGGGAGCCAAGAGAGAAGCACAAGTATGCACTGGCCTGAGGATGGGGCATAGACAGACCCATCCCTTTTATAAAGTCAACAAGGGAGAAAAGTGGTCAACAGAAACATCATGTGACCTCATTCCTGGTTGCTATTTCACTATGGGACAGAGTCAAATGTGTACCAAGAAGCCTATGAAAAGAATGTGAATAGTACGGCAGAGACTAAGAATTTGGAAGCTTCTGACTCTTCCCATACTTCTGAAATAATAGCTATGAAATAATAATACCTATGACAATTACTTATTAGACATCCGTTGTTATCAATCTGTGCTAACCATTTTATATAAGTATATCAAATTTCAGGTGGACACAGTAGCTTGTGCCCGTAATCCTAGCACTCTGGGAGACCAAAGAGGGTGGATTGCTTGAGTTCAGGAGTTAGAAGCCTGAACAAGAGTAAGACCCCATCTCTACTAAAAATATAAAATTAGACAGCCCTCATGGTGCACACCTGTAGTCCCAGATACTTGGGAGACTGAGGCAGGAGGATCACTTGAGCCCAGGAGTTCGAGGTTGCAGTGAGCTACAATGATGTCACTGCACTCTATCCAGGGTAAAAAAAAAGCAAGACTCTGCCTCAGAAAAAAAAAAGTCTCATTTAATGCTTACATTAGTCTTGCAAAGCACATTGTATGATCCCTCTTATACAGGTAAGAAAAATCAAGTCTTGGTGAGGTTCAAGCAGACTAAAGCTACGTGGCAGGTCATCACAGAACCAAAGCTCAAACTCACTGATGTTCTGAAGCATTGTGCTGCTGTCCCCAATTCAAACTCAATCCCAGTTAAAAAAAAAAAAAAAACAGTCATCACTGGGATGGGTAAGCCATTTGATATAAAATTACTAAAATGTTTGATGATATTTTTATCACTTTTTTTCCCACAAAGTTCCCTAGATTTTGGAACAGTTATAGGTTTCTGAGTAGATACTTTGCTAGGCAATCAACATATCCATGAGGCATTTTAAACTTTTCTTACGCTCTCCAGAAATTAGGTATTTTGTTCAATTTCATTAAGCTGGGCTCTAAGGAACTCCACCCTGTCTCTAAGTGGGACCCCTCGGAAGACATGGAACCAGAGCACCATTTAGTCAGTAATTGCCACTACATGCTAATGGTGCCCTGGTGGCCTCCAGAATTGACTACAGCTTCCAAAAGTGCCCGGCATGCAACCAGAAAGTGCTGTGGCTCTTTGGAGAACCCAGCTCCATGGAAATCACTGAAAACAACTGCCTTTAGTGCAGCTTACATAACCACAGAGCATTCCCTGACTTTAGTGGTGCACAATCTTTCCAATGGTGCATGTATGCCATGCATGACCCTGTGTAGGGAACAAGTGTGTGTTTGTGTGTGCTGTCTTGTTCCCTGGTGGGAGGGAGTCATTGTGAGGGGATAGGGTACATTTGCCTTTAGTTAAATTCTTTTTGGAAGTAGCATCCAAGGCCATAGCTGTGCTCATGCCAGCACCTGATAAAGAATATTTCCAACAAAATCAACTCAAGTATCATTTTCAAGCTTAACCTGTACACTTCTATTTGTTTGGATATGGAATGAGAGAAGAAGAAATTCACCTGTTCTGGTGGGCAAAGCACCTGAGGCAGCACCCAAAGAAGTGGGTTTAGTCTCAATGTCATTATACAGCCCTGGGCCATTTACCCTTCCAGGTTTCAGGCTCCACATAGAAACTAGACATTATGCTCATGTCACCTAGCTGCTGAGGGATTCTATCTGGATAACAGAGGCATATCATGTAAGAAGTGGTCATTATATTTTCCAGATTAGGATAGTGATTGAAAGAAGGACCACTAGGACCAGACCCCTCATCTGAATCCCAGAATCCTATCTCTGCACTACATGGATGTGTGACAAGTTTCTTAACCTCTCTGTGCCTGTGTTCCCTATCTGGAGAGGATTCGTGGATTAATAGAGTGTAAAGCACTCTGAAGTGAAGTCACCCAACAGGACTGCTCCAGCCCTTGGCACCTTCCTGTACTCTGTGGGGAGGCAGGAAGGAGACTAGCCATCCAGCCTGGGCATGGTCCTCTGGGGGGGTGGGGGGCACTCTCCATCCCACGCTGCGCTCCCATGCCACCAGCCTGCCTTAAATCCCAGGGATGTGGGAAAATGGGGACAGATGAAACACAGCTACCAGTTGAGAATGTACAGTAAGAAGGGGATGATGAGGAAAGGAACTTTTCCTGGAGAGATTAAGGCCACCAACTGATAGGACAGGTTGCGGGGTCTGTAGGAAGGCTTGCCTGCCCAGTCTCTGTGCACTGACTTCTCTTGGTTCCCCAGGGCCTCTATCCGCTGCCCTTGCTCAACAGTGCCCTGGACGATGGGAAGGCCACCCTGACCCCTTCCAACACGCCCTTGGGGCGCAACCTCTCAACTCACCAGACCTATCCTGTGGTGGCAGGTATGACGCCAGAGTCTCCCGGGCCAGCCGGCCCCAACTGTGAGGGCGGGGTGGAGGGCCGGGAAGGCAGAGCTTGGTTGGCCGTTAGGAGGAAGGTGTCTGGGGCCCTGGTCTGGAGAGGAGAGGCGGGCTGTGTCGGCGGGGCCTCCAGGTGGGTCAAGGGGGTCCAGCCTCCAATCCTTGGCCGCTCCTGGCACCCCTCGCTCCCTCCTGCGGAGAGCAGATGCGAGGCACACGCGCGCACAGGCCCCACCTGCACTTCTAGAAGGCACAGCAGGGAGGCAGAGCGTCTCTCTCCCCCGAACTGAGGACCACCTCTCGCCCTCCCACCCTCGCTCCCCGCCCGACCCTGAGAGCAGCCGGGACAGCCTGCCCCGCGCCGCCCGCACCCTCCCGCATCTCATGGCTTGGTTTGTGCATGTGCCCGCCCCGTCATCTCACACCCCTCTCTCCTTGTTGTCTCCCTCCCTCTGGCAGATCCTCATTCACCCTTCGCCATAAAGCAGGAAACCCCCGAAGTGTCCAGTTCTAGCTCCACCCCTTCCTCTTTATCTAGCTCCGCCTTTTTGGATCTGCAGCAAGTCGGCTCCGGGGTCCCAGCCGGTGCCTCGGTCCCGCCCTTCAATGCCTTTCCCCATGCTGCCTCCGTGTACGGGCAGTTCACGGGCCAGGCCCTCCTCTCAGGTACGACAGGGAGGTCCCGGGCCATGCAGATTTGCGGGGGGTGGGAGGGGGATCCTCAGGACCAGCGCCTCGACCCTCTCCCCTCTCTCTCCTCCCTGGCCCTGATGGTCTTATCCGATCCGCCACCCTCTATTCTCTAATTGGTCCGGCAACTTTTGGAAGTTCTCCACACACCTTGGGAGGGGCAAGCACTCTCGGGGTGCCAGGACGTGGGGTATATCGCCCAAAGAGTCCGTGGAAGAGCAGGGACCCTTAGGCCGGGAGTCAGGAGTAGTAAAGTAGAAATACTTCATCTTGGTAAAAAATAAGGAAAAAGGAAGAAAACTTTGAAAGGAAAAAGATATTGGTTTTTGGAGCCAATTGCAAGATCAAATTTATGCAAAGGACAGAGTTCAGTCCCAGTTATGTCTCCATAACGTAGCTATCTTTGTGCCCAGCTTAACAGCATCACCCATGAAGGACACAAACATCTTTTAAATGCTGTATACCCAGAGTGGTTCAACAGCTTGAGAGCTGGAGGACTGGGGGACGTCCCATCAAGAAATACATCTCCCTCCAAAAATTTAAAACTACAAGTGCCTTACGGGGCATTCAGAGCAAACCTCAGGATATAGGCCCAGGGAGGAGAAAGGCCTGGCTCAGGTTTCTGGCTGGGAGCATAATGTCCAGCAGGGACAGACTTTGGATGGATCTGGGGCTCCTTAGCAGAAGGATGTCAGCCCAGCCAGCCAGGGCCTGAGCAATAGCTGAAAAAATCAAGTCTTTGCTTTGGACAGAAGTCCTGAGTGTAGTGAGGGTGGGAGCAGGGGCCCATAACTGTCATCTGATGTATCAAGGGCCTCCACAGGAATGAGACTAGTTTAGATCTGGGCTCAAGGGGAGGGGGCAGGACCAATGGAGGGAGCCAGCTCTCTCTCAGGTCACCTCTGGAAAAATCTCCTTAATCTTAGTGCTGTCTCTTAGGAGTAGGGGTATTTAGTGACAGAGTGAATGCCTCCCCACTGCCCTGCCCCTCCATCATGCAACTACATTGAAATACTAGGGCAGAGACAAATGGAAGGGTGGCAGGGACCCATCACAGAAACAGCCCAGAATCAGACAGTGCATCTGGAGCCATGGTTTTCAACTTTTCTGGGCCTCTCGATGCTTCTGTGAAGTAAAAGCCTTTATAGAAGCCACGTGTCCTCACCAGATCACTGAAGATTGGCTCTGTTTGAAGTAGGGGCCCTGCCCTCAGAAAGCTCTTGAAGTTGAGTACCATTGCACTACTGCACCAGAGGAGCCCAGAGGGACTCCAGGGGCATCTGATTCAAGTCCATGTAGTCTCACTTGTAGCCCCACTCTGCATTTTCTGTATCTAAAATGGGATGGCCTCTTGGAACAGGTGGACACTGAGTGTGTGGGCAGAAAGATGGTGTTTAAGGGTCTAAAGGGAGGAAGAAAATGTTGACTGAGAGTACAAAATCTCAAAAGAGGGTGAAGTCAGCAGAGATGGGTCATTTATTCTGACCAAAGTGATTAAAGGAGAAAAATCCATGAGCTGAGTGAAGTTATGTCAGCCAGAGAAAATGGGATGGGGAGGGAAGACTGGAGGGAGCAGAGAAGGCTCCTGTCCATTATGGGGTTGTCTATCTGATCACCAGGAGTCCTGCATGTCTCATGTGAATGGCAGACCAGGGCCAAGGCTGCAGTGGAACAGGGAAGGAATGAAGGTGTGGAGGACGCACATGCGGATGGGAAGCAGGTCTCAGTTACTAGCAAGAGGTGGAAATGTTTGGTGGGACCAGCTGAGAGGAGAAGGAAGCACCCACAGTTGCTGAAAGCTGCTAGATGTGTCTCAGCACCTTTAACTCAAATGGCCAGAGTGCTAGCCACAAACATCGGAGCTGGGGCATTCGACTCCATCCACAACAATGACAACTACAACCAAAAACTAGTCAGGCATTGTGACAGGTGCCTGTATAGTCCCAGCTACTTGGGAGGCTGAGGCAAGAGAATCGCTTAAGCCCGAGAGTTTGAGGTTGCTGTGAACTGTGATACCACGGCACTCTACCCAGGGTGACAGCTTGAGACTCTGTCTCAAAAAAGAAAAGAAAAGAAAGAAAGCAGCTAGATGTATTAGAGCACAGACATGGACAGTGGTATGAAGTGTAGTTGGAGTTCCTAGGGCAATCTCAGTGCCCCCTAATGCCCCCATCACCCCCATTAGTCCCCTTATTGGAGCTGCACATGTCCCTTGTCACCATGCAATTGATCAGGCCTGACACTTGCCACTATTGCCAGTTCTGAATTCAGTGGACATGCCCACTTTCCCAGCCAGCTGCAGGACTAGGAAGTCATCCAACTCTTAAGGCTAAGCAGCTGGCAACAGACACCAGGTGGTCATTCAGGCAGCAGGTAGCCAAGTATGCAGCACTGGCACATCTTTCAGGCAGGTGGCCCCCAAGACAAGTCAAAATGATGCTGAAATGCAGGTGTGAGCACCATGAAAGCTGCTGACTGGCCACGGGGCCCAGCCTGAGGGTTGACAATTCAGCACAGAGGCAGGGGCTCTGAGAAGAATAAGAAGTTCCAGGCTTGGAGGGACTGATCCAAGCAGAGAGCAAGTGAGGACTGCTGTTTCCAGAGCTGAACCCAGCCCTGTGGCCCCCATACAAGGCAGGTGATGGCTGGTATCAATTGTGAGCTCAGAGTATCATCCTTTCCACTACAGCCTCTGGGAAAGACTGAACTTAAATACAATGGGCAAGACTTGAACTTAAATACTTAATGTGTGCCTGACCCACCACAAGAAGGCTGGGAGGAGGCAAGTTAGGAAAGAAATGATTTTAAGAGTCTGGGAGACTTATAACCTACCCAAAGGAGGAAGAGGTGAGCTTGAAAGAAAGGAAAGAAAGCAGAAACCAAATTATTTCTAGAGAGTGTTACAGGCTGGGGAAAGGAAGGAGGAGCTGGTGAGTTTCATTCCGTAATCAGCTCAGCTTCACGAGAACCTTCTGAGCACCTCAGAGTGACTCCCTAAGAGCCCATTCTGCCATCTTCTTCAACTCCTTTATCTGCTTCATAGAGTTTCTCTCTGAGTTAATTCATCCCTCAGCCTGGTGGCTCTGATAGTGTGATTTCCAAGGTGACTATCATCTCAGTGTCTGCAAACAGCCAACAAAGGGGAAATGGCAGACTTTGAAGAATAGTCAGATTGGCCCTGACATTCCTGCCAGGTCCCTTGGGACACCCCAGTCTGGCCAGGACAGCAACATTGATGCCATCCTGGTCCTAGCTGCTGCAGGGCTAAATCCAGCTCAGCTACTCAGAAAGCTGTAAGTAAGGTTTTATCATCAAAGAGTCCATTGCCCTCCTCCATCCTTTTGTACAAAATTATATTTCATCCTGCCAAAGAGATTTCTAGGCTGCCATAAATTCTCCTTGCTATCAGAGCATGATAAGGAGTTGAAAATGGGGTTATGTGGAGGGCAGACATCAAAATGGGAACATAGTATAGTCTAGAATCACCTCTACCCTCACTGACTTTTGGATCCTGGTCTCCACCAATATTTAGAATATTTAGCAATATTCCTGGGGTTTAGATTTTTCTTAGGGAACTCCACTCTATAGCTAGGCAACATGGGTCTGTGCCTTATGCCACCCTCTTAAAAACAAGGCTGTATTGGAAGGAGTTGAGGGTGGAGTGGCTGGGATACATAGCAAGGGTAAATTTATGATGAGCATTAAAAACAGAGAAGTAAAAAACAACAAAAAAACCAAACCATCCTGCAAAAAAAAGGAGAAGTAAATGTGAGGGCATGAATAGGCCATGATGAGGTATCTCTACCTCATGGCATCTGTGGTTTTTTTGCTAAGAAGATTGCACATTTTTGCTTTGAAGAAAATATGCATTTAAAAAAATGGAGCAAAGTGTTTGTGGAGCTGTTAGGAGCATTCAGGGCACCATGCTCTAGGCGGCTGAGTAGAGTCTTACCAGCCTCTCCTAGAAGACCAAGTTTCAGAAGGAAGCCTTCAAGAGTCTGCTCTGGTGTTTGATTTAGAAACTTCTTTCCTACTGGGAGAGAATTAGGGATTTGGGGGAGGTGAAGATTAAAATCTCCCAATTCAGGGGAGTGAGGCCAATGGGTTCCACTTACAAGAGTAATGTGGGGGCTAGTTCTCATGAGATGGGGCCTATGGATGGACTAAATCAAGCTGTGGCCTAAGAGGGGCATGTGCCCTGGAGCTCCCCCACTAAGCTGCAGGGCTCAGGCAACCACAGGGCCAGATGAAAGAAAGGGACAGGATGAGGGCAAGAGGAAGGGGAGCGTGGGGCCCCAGGCTGTGGGCTAAAAGGAGCCCCACAGAGCAGGAGGCCAAAGCCAGCACATAGGTAGCCTGAGAGCCACAAGTCACCACCTGCCTGCTCAGCACAAGGGTAGGCGCAGGTGCTGCTTCTACCTGCCAGAATCCTTCTCAACGTAGGGTACCAGGAAGATCCTCCCATTCAATTATGCGGTCACCCCAATCTAGAAGCTCTACTCCAAAATGCTTCCTCCTGTGACAGACAGAAAGCTGCGGTGCAGAGAATTTGGTGGCTTTCATCCGGAGTCTGGCCTGCATCTACAGAGCTCTTGCTCTCCAGGGGAGGAGGAAGTAGGGAGGGAAGCAGAAAGGAGAAGTTATCAGGCCTGAATCAGCTCCCACCCTCTTCTAGCGCCACTCCTTTCCTCTCCAGGCTCTGTGCTGCTCCTGTTCTCACACACTTCACATCACTCCTTCCTCTCCTGGTCCCCTGATGCTTCATCTTAGGGCACAGGGGGCTGAGTCTGAGGGTTGATAGTATGCCATCTTGTTCAGCGTCTGCATATTTCTCCTTCTACTTCTAAATACAGTAAAATTCCTTGTTCCCCTCCTGTGTCTCCAGTCCTTCGTTTGTCCCTTACGACCCTGATAAAAAAATCAGCCCCTGATAAAATTCCAGAAGTCCTGCCCTATGTGGTGGGGCACCCGAGCACAGCTGGACGCTGTGGTAAAGGTGAAACGAATTAGAAGGTGGGGCTGGCGTTTGCCATCACCTTCCCGTGGTTTTATGTAATCCACACTGACAGCTCATTTCAGAGAGGATTTCTCGAATATGCTCATCTCACTAATCAATGCCCACCTAAAGCAGGAAACCCTGACTCTGAATTATGCGGATAACCTCTCAATAATAGTAATAAGGTGCGTAAGGCTACTTTAATTTTTGTCCCACTTTGCATGTGAAGAACCTGAAACTTGGCGTGCATAAGTGGCTGGTCTAAGGGCATTCAGACATAGAAGCACTCAGAGAAAGTTCCTCTCATTTCTAGGCCCTTCTTCCCTCTAGAGCAGCAGTTCTCAACCTGTGGGTCGCAACCCACAGGAACTGTACTAAAGGGCCACATTAGGAAAGTCGAGAACCACTGACCTAGAGGAAGCACAGAGTTGAGTATGCCTGATCTTGTTTATTGACAGCCCCCAGGCTTAGCTCCAATTGTTCGCGGCCTGTGCCTCTGGCCTTGCTAATTAAACTATTTTTTTCTTTTTTGCTTTTGCTTTTATTTTTCTGTCTTTGGGGGTTTTCTTTTAATTTTTTAATTTTTTTTTAATTATTATGTGTACATAATAGTTGCAATTGTTTTTTTATTTTTTTTGTTAGAGACTCACTTTTTTGTAGAGTCTCACTTTATCACCCTCGGTAGAATGCTGTGGTGTCACATAGCTCACAGCAATCTCCAACTCCTGGCAATTCTCCAATCTCCTAGGCGATTCTCTTGCCTCAGCTTCCCGAGAAGCTGGGATTACCGGTGCCCACCATGATACCTGGCTATTTTTTGGTTGTAGTTGTCATTGTTGTTCGGCAGGCCCAGGCTCTATTTGAACCCGCCAGCTCCAGTGTATGTGGCTGGCACCTAGCCACTTGAGCTATAGGCACCGAGCCATACTTGCATATCTTTATAGGGTACATGTGATGTTTTGATAGAGTCATATGATGTGACTTAATCAAATCAGAGTAATTGGGGTATCCATCATCTCAGGCATTTATCATTTCTTTATGTTAGAAACATTCCAGTTTCACCCTTTTCATTATTTTGAAGTATAGCCTAACTTATTGTTGATTATAGTCACTATATTGTGCTATCAAATATTGTTCATTTTATCTAACTATATTTTTGCACCCATTAATCATCTCTACTTTACCCTACCCTCCCTGCTACCCTTCCCAGCCTCTGGTAATGATCATTCTCCTCTCTGTCTCCATGAATTCAATTGTTTTTCATATTTAGCTTCCACATGTGAGTGAGAACATATGAGATTTGTATTTCTGTGCTGGGTTTATTTCACTTACCATGATGCTGTTTCACTGAACACAATGTTCTCCAGTTCCAACCATGCTGTTGCAAAAGGCAGGATTTCATTCCTTTTTGTGGCTATATAATATTCCATTATGTATATGTACCAAAATTTCCTTGTCCAGTTACCCATTGATGGACACTCAGGTTGATTCCATATCTTGGCTATTGTGAAAAGTGCAGCAATAAACATGGAAATGCAGATACCTTTGGTTTACTGGATTCCTTTCCTTTGGATAGCAGTGGGATAGCTAGGTCATATGGTAGTTCTATTTTTGTGTTGTTGTTTTGTTTTGGATTTTTTGAGACGAAGTTTCACTTTGTTGCCCAAGCTACAGTGCAGTGGTATTATCATAGCTCACTGCAACCTCAAACTCAGGGGCTCAGGCAATCTTCCTGCCTCAGCCTGTCAATAAGCTGGGACTACAGTTACCCACCATTATACCCAGGTGATTCTTTTTATCTTTTGTAGAAATGGAGTCTCACTTTTGCTCAGGCTTGCCTCAAACTCCTGGCCTCAAGCAATCAATACTCCTGCCTCAGCCTCCTATAATGCTAGGATTACAGGCATGAGCCGTGGCAACCTCTGGGTGAGCTAACTATAACTAAGACAGGGGTCACCACACCCAGGTGGTAGTTCCATTTTTAGTTTTGGGGGAGCTTCCATACTGTTTTCCATAGCGGTTGCACCAATTTATTTATATTCCCACCCGCAGTGCATGAGGGTTCCTCTTTCTCCACATCGTATTTTTTTGTGTTAGGAAGAATCCAATTTCACTCTTTTCATTATTTTGAAGTATAGCCTAATTTATTGTTGATTATAGTCACTGTATTGTGCTGTCAAATATTGTTCATTTTATCTAACTATATTTTTGCACCTATTAATTATCTCTACTTTACCCTTCCCTCCCTGCTACCTTTCCAGCCTCTGGTAATGATCATTCATTATTGCCTATTTGATAAAAACCATTTTAACTGGTTTTTATCAGTTACCAGTGAGATGATAATTCATTGTCATTTCGATTTGCATTTATCTGATGACTAATGATGAACATTTTTCTGATATTTGTCTTCCTGTGAGGTATGGCTATTAAGATCCTTTGCCCATTTTTTATTGGACTATTTGGTTGTTTTCCTATTGAGTTGTTGGAGCTCCTCATGTATTCTAGTTATTAATACCTTGTCTCACAGGTCATTTGCAAATATGTTCTTTCATTCTGTGGGTTGTCTCTTATTTTGTGGATTGTTTCCTTTTCTGTGAAGAAGATTTTTGGCTTGATGTAATTCCATTTGTCTAGCTTTGCTTTGGTTGCTTGTGCTTAGGGGAGATTATACAAGAAGTCCTTGCCCAGACCAATGTCCCAAAGTGTTTCACCAGTGTTTCCTTTCAGTAGTTTCATGGTTTCAGGTCTTAGATTTAAGTCTTTAATTCCATTTGGTTTGATTTTTGTATATGGTGAGAGGTAAGGATCTAATTTCATTCTTCTGTATATAGGTATCCAGTTTTCCCAGCAGTATTTATTAAAGAGATTATTTGCCCCATTGTATGTTCTCAGCATCCTTATCAAAGACATGTTCACTATAGATATGTGAATTTATTTCTGGGTTCTCTATTCTGTTCCATTAGTTTGTGTGTCTGTTTTTATACCAGTGTCATGCTGTTTTGGTTACTACTGCTCTGTAGTATAATTTAAAGTCAGGTAATGTGATTCTTCCAGTTTTTTCCTTTATGTCCAGGATGGCTTTGGGTATTCTGGGTCTTTTGTATAAATTTAAAAAATATTTTTTCTATATCTGTGAAGAATGTCTTTGGTACTTTGATGGGAATTGCATTACATCTATAGATTGCTTTCAGTAGTATGGACATTTTAACAATATAATTCTTCCAATCCATAAGCATGAAATATGTTTCCATTTTTGTATGTCCTCTTTAATTTCTTTCATTAATGTTTTATAGTTTTCATTATAGATACTTTTACTTCTTTGGTTAAACTCATTCCCAGGTACTTTATTTTATTTGTGGCTATTATAAATGGGATTACTTTCTTGGTTTCTTGTTCATTATTCGCACGTCAGAATGCTATTCAATTTTAATAGCATTTGTTTTTTTTTTTTTTTTTTGTAGAGATAGAGTCTCACTTCATGGCCCTCAGTAGAGGGCCATGGCATCACACAGCTCACAGCAACCTCCAATTCCTGGGCTTAGGCAATTCTCTTGCCTCAGCCTCCCAAGTAGCTGGGACTACATGCGCCCACCACAACGCTGGCTATTTTTCTGTTGCAGTTTGGCCTGGGGCCAGGTTTGAACCCGCCACCCTCAATATTGGGCCGGCGCCTTACCAACTGAGCCGCAGGCACTGCCCTGTTTGTTGATTTTTTTATCTATAACTTTACTGAATTTGTTTATCAACTGTAATAGTTTTTGGGTGGAGTCTTTAGGTGTTCTGTAACGTAAGATCATACATATCATCTGCAAACAAGGATAATTTGACTTCTTCCTTTACAATTTAGATGCCCTTTATTTCTTTCTCTTATTTATTTGCTCTAGCTAATTTAGCATTCTTGCTTTATGCTGTATCCCAATAGTTTTTAAAAGTGCCTAGTGCATAGTACTTACTCAGTAAGTATTTGTTGAGTGAATTAATTATCTTTAGGCAATCTCTAGAAAGAGAAGGAAGGAGGAAATAGTCACTGCGGCATTCATGACTTACATGTTTCATGGTATATACCTTCCCTTCCATCATTACTAGGCACCTCTTGAAGGGGCTGAGGTATGAAGGCCCCAGAGGCATTGATGAGAGGAAAGTTGGGCAAGTAGTGCCACAGAGGAGATGAACTTGGTAAGTTCATTGTCAGGAACTCATAGGTGGCCCATGTAAGTTCTAGAAGAAAAAAGCAATTCCCAACATAGAAGAGGCAAAAGACATTTGTGTAAAATAGTCATAATATAAGACAGTGGTTCTCAACCAGAGACAATTTTATCCCTACTCATTCCTCTAAGAGCATATGGTAATGTTTGGAGACACTTTTGGTTGTCACACTGAATGACTAGAAGCCAGGGATGCTGCTAATCATCCTACTTGGCACAGGACGGTCTCTTATAAAAAACAATTATGCCTCCCAAATGTTAATACTGCTGAGATCGAGAAACTCTGTAAACACCACTAAGACCAAGGATGACCAAATAATTCATCATTCAAACTGGAGCATTTTTACAGTGAAATGGATATTATTAAAATAAATATGCTAAGACAGCGGTCAACATCTGGACAGACCTGGGGAAAACCAGGATGTACTGTCACCTTGCCAAGAGTCTTTGGGTAAGGGAGAGTCTGGTCAGAGTCTGCAGAACACAGGGGTGTTGGGACAGAGGCATATGTGTTTTCTGACACATGGGTAAATGGAGAGAAGCTTTCCAGGTTAGGTGGTGGTATCCAAAATGGGAAGGTTTGACCTCTTGATATAGAGAAGAGGCAGAGTCAGAGAAATGGAATTTTTACAGAGCTGCCTTGGTATCGCCAAGCAGCAATTTACTCACAAATTGTAGATAAACCAAGAAAGATTAGTGTCTGGTTTGCTAAAAATGGTTCTTTTCAGAAATGAAATTGAGAGAGGTACAGCTTGTGGTCACATTTGAAAGCTAAATATCTCTCAGCCAGATCTCTTTCCTAGGGTGAGGATAGCTGATAGGTTTCATGCCCCTTGCAACTCTGATTGATCCACCTGGAAGGTCAAGTTGGGGATCAGGGGTTCCCTCCACTGAATGGGAAAGAGTGTGGTGGTTGATTAGCAAGCAATGTCTGTCAAAAGCCTGAAAAGGGTAGTGACCAGCCCATGGGCCGTATGCCTGCCAGCGTTCACAGGGCCTTGTTCTTGATTGTCCTCAGGCCCGGGCTGAAAAACACGAGCTCTGAGCCAAGTGGCCTGGAGTGTATTTGTTGAGGGCAGCTGTGCCTGCTGCTGTGCTGGTGTCATAGGACATAACAAAGACCAGAAGACATAGCCCCCAGACTCTAATACCATGACATTTTTGTGGATGAATAAAATAACATTCACATAAATAAAACCACTGGGGAACAGGGAACAGTACAGGGCTGCAATAACAAGTGCTGCCTGCACGGTGGAGCTGCGGAAGACCAGACAGAAGACACGAGCATTGGGCTCAGAGGAGGGTGGTGGGAAGACATTTGGAGACTGGCTTTGGAGAGAGTGGCAGGGGCATGGGAGGAGAGTGAGACAATAAGGCCACAGTGGCGTAACTGATGACCATTTGCTGTGTTTTTCCAGGGCGAGAGATGGTGGGGCCCACGCTGCCCGGATACCCACCCCACATCCCCACCAGCGGACAGGGCAGCTATGCCTCTTCTGCCATCGCAGGCATGGTGGCAGGTAAGGGAAGGGCATTGAAAAGAGGAAGTGTTGGTGGAGGAAGGGACAAGAGTGAATGGAAGCATGTTGTATCCCATTCGTAGATTTCCCAAAGGGCATGGAAAGATGGACCGCAGTGGGCATCTTCTTGTAAAGGTCTGTAGACAGTGCCCCAGAGCAGACCTGACTCTGTTGTTAACTCACCTCAGCTTGGTCTCTATGTTCTCAAATGCCCCACATTTCCCACCTTGAAGAAAAGGGATGGGCTGAGACAGACCTGTGACCAAATCCCCACTCCCCCACTTCTTCCAGGACTCAGTAAGGAAAATGGAACATCCTCTGAGGGTCAGCAAAATGCTGCAGCCAAACACTAGCCCTGCCCTTAAGTAGCCCTGACCTCCCAGAATTTAACTCTGGTGAATCTTAGTTACCCCTGCTGCAGATCCTGAGTATGAAAGGTCTTGTTGATGATGAGGATGAGGAGGGTGAAATGATTGAAACATACCCTCCATGCTGTACCCCGCACGGGTAGGACTAAGGATCTAGGTACACTCGGGGTACTATTGAGTATGAGATAAGCTTGGAGTGTTTCTCTCTCCTCATTTGGACCGTCTAGGAGTCCTGCCTGCCAGTCAATTGGATTTCTTTGCTTGTCAGTCATCTTCCAGTGATGATCCAGGGTTTAGAGATCTTGACAAATGAGGACAATGAGAATTTCTTTGAGCAAGTCTCAGTCCTTTAGAAACCATCCGTAGGAGTTGGATGGGGTAGAATTGAACCATATTCACCACCCAGACGGGCCTGGGGACCTGGAGCTTCTGAAAGGGACTCTGAACTCAGGACATCTGTGACCTCCATGCCAGCCCTGGCCCAGGCTCCCTGTCTCTCACCCTCAAGACAGCACATTTGCCCAGACCTGCCTCCCTCCCTCCCTAGTAGGGGTTAATCTTTGCCAGCTGCCCACTCTGGGCACCCTGTGCAGAGGCAGGTGGGCTGGGCTCTCCTGGGTAGAGCAAGGGGAGGGAGAAAAAGGGGGAGGAAAAAAACTCAGTGCTCCCTGGGAACCTGCTGAGCTGGCACTTGTTGCTGCCTGGTTACCGTGGCGATGTGCTTAATGCAGCGTTGAAAATACAGAATACTGACTCCTCTCTCCCTCCTGGCCCTGGACTCCCTCCCTTTCTCCCTTCCTCTTCTGGAGCGTGAAATGAGATTGGTCAAGATAAAAAAGGAAAAGATTCGGTTATTTTTTTAAGAGTGTGGATAATGGGGCCTCTCAATCAAAATCCCAGGCTCCAGTCGGCTCCCCCAGTCCCCTTCCAACCCCTCCACCTTCCCCTGCCGCCTGCTTAGAGGAGGAGGAAGAAACATAAAGCACAAGGCTTTTCTCTTAATTATGAATCATTCCCTGAGGGCAAGCCCAGGGCAAGGGGTTCCTGGGGCCCAGAGTCTGACCTATGAAGTAGTTGGAAGGCTTGGGCCTCTCATCAAAGGCCCCTGGAAAGACTTCATCGGGAGTGGGTGCTGTGAAAAAAAAAATAGCACAACTAAGACATTGACTAGAAGTGAATTGCAAAAGGGAAGGGCTGCACCTTACATAGTGCATGGGGTCCCAGTAAGTTGCATGCAAATCAGTTTTCCGAAAATGCGATAACATTTAAATGAATCACTTGGTTCCTAGGAAGCCATTGTGCAAATTAGTTTTGTTTTGTTTTGAGACAGAGCCTCACTATGTTGTCCTCTGTAGAGTGCTGTAGCATCACAGCTCACAGCAACCTCAAACTCTTGGGCTTAAGTGATTCTCTTGCCTCAGCCTCCCAAGTAGCTGGGACTATAGGCACCCGCCACACCTGGCTATTTTTTTGTTGAAGTTGTCATTGTTTAGCATGCCCAGGGTGGGTTCAAAACTGCCTGCCTCGGTGTATGTGGCTGGGGCCCCAACCACTGAGCTACAGGCACCAAGGCTGCAAGTTAGTTCTTAAGGAATTTTTTTTGCCGAAAAACTATGTGTCCCTCTCTTACCACTGCCTGTGATCTCCTAGTTGACTGAATGGGGATCCCTGCCATTCAAGTCAATAAACTTTCCCTGGACACCTACTTAGGGCATGTTAGGCACATGAAAAATGCTTAAAGCGAGACATGCCAGTGACATTCATCAATCAATTGTGGAAGGAAGGAAGGAAGTGATCATTTATTATGCACTTCTGCATGCCTGGCCATTCATACATATAACTTTATTTCTCATTTTATCCCCACTATAAGACTGAAAGGCTGATAAAGTGAGACTTAGAAAAACAAAGCTGTCTGCTCAGGGCCATAGCCATACAAACTCACTGAGTTGTGCAAACAAAAGTCTTTTGATTTCAAATTGAGGACTCTTTCCCTTACACTGCACTGCCTTTTACCATGCCAGAAATGAAAGACACAAGCTACAGCAAAGTGGTATAGGAAAAGGACTAGGACAGATTTCCCTTGTCTCTTTAACTCCTGTTTGCCTTCTCTCTCTCTCTCTCTCTCTTTTTTTTTTTGGTGCTGACCACAGTAATGCAGTTAATGACCCTCATATCAGTTCTGGAGTAGAACCAACAGGTCCAGATACATGGATCCATTTAGCCATCTATTCATCCATTCATCTTTACATATATTTTTCCCCATACATCCATGCATTTCCTATCTATCCTCCCATCCATTCTTTTTCTTTTCTTTTCTTTTTGTTTTTGTTTTTGAAACAGAGTCTCACTCTGTTGCCTAGGCTAGAGTGCTGTGGCCTAGCTCACAGCAACCTCAAACTCTCGGGTTCAAGCAGTCCTCCTGCCTCAGCCTCCCTAGTAGCTGGGACTATCAGCGTCCACCACCATACCTGCATTTTCCTATTTTTAGAAGAGGTGGGGTCTCACTCTTGCTTAGGCTGGTCTGTAACTCCTGAACTCAAGGGATTCTCCTATCTCAGCCTCCTAGAGTGCTAGGATTACAGGCATAAACCACCACACCTGGCATATCCTTCTATGCTTTCATCATCCATCCCTCCATCCATCCATCTGTCCACTCATCTTATTTACCTATCTTTCTGCCTATCTATCCATCTTCCCACTTATCTATCAATCCATCCTTCCATCTGTCCATTCACTTCCCATCTATCCTTTCATCCTTTCATCACTAATTCTTCCACTATCCACACCTTCATCCATCCTTGCATACTTCCAGCCATTCACCACTTTTTCACTTAAAAAAAAATACTGATTGAGGATCTACTGTATGAGCTGCTAGGGATACAGTAGTCAACAAGTCAAATTCCTCTATTCATGGAGCTTACAACCTAATAGTGGAGAGAAACATAGAGCAAACAAGTCAAGGAATGAAAGAATGTGATAATTCCAGATGGTGATAAATGCTGTGAAGGCAATAAAATGGGATGATGTAATAAAGAGCCACAGGGAAAGGAGATAACTACTTTAGATTGTGTGATCAGGGGAGGCCTCTGTGAGCAGGTGTTCAAAGTGGTCAACCAAGTGATAAACTGGGGCAGACCATCCCTGGCCCAAAAGAACAGTGAGTGCAAAGGCCCTAAGGCAGGAACTAGGTTAGCATAGTAGCACACAGAAAGAACCACAAGTGTGGCAAAGAATAGTGAGTGATTGGGGGAAGTGCCAAAGGATAAGAGAGGTTGGTGGTGGCTAGGTCAACTTTTAAAAGGCAACTCAGTCTTCTGGTAGAATAGATTGTAAACAATATGGGGAGATGGCACCGAAACCAGTTAGGGGAGGGTTGCAATCGTTCTTGCAAGAGATAACTAGCTCAGACTAGTCAGCCAGCAGCAAAGGAGGAGAAAAGACACTGAGGATATATTTTGGTGGTGGACCTAACAAAGCTTTCTGGTGAATTGAATGTAGGGATGAGAAAATAGAGGGAAGAAGGATCACTGGTAGGTTTGGGCTTGGGAGACTGCCTGGCTGATGGAGCCAAGTCTAGGTGAGGAAGGCCAGGAGAAGATGAGGGGCAGAGATTGACAGGTGGAAAGCAAGAGTTCTATTGCACCATCATGCTTGGAGATACCCACTAAAAACCCAGTTTTAGTAAGTCAGTAGGCACATGATATGAGTCAGGAAAGAACCCTGACTAGAGAATAAATTTAGCCACGTACAAAGCTGTTATTTCATGCCAAGGGATTAGAAAAGATCACTAGAAAGCGAATGTGGATGGAGATTCACAGAAGGCTCACTGTCCAAGCCTGGGGTTCTTCACCATCACTTAGAGCTCTCACTGAGAAGGAACAAGCAAGGAAAGTGGGTAGGAAAGATAATGACTCACGACACAGGCTATCACCAACCCAGGGGCACAAACGGAGTGGAGAGCTAGAGTGATGAGGTAGAGGAAATTGTGACCATGGAAGTGACCATAGAGATGTTGGGTTAGAGGCTGTGGAGATTTGAGGAGACTGGCATTGGCCTGAGTTGAAGAAGGGAGATGGGAAAGCAGGGAGCATGGGGCGGAGAAAGAGGCTGATAGCTAGTGAGGGGCATGGTGGTAGAAGGTAGCAGAGTATATTTGCAGGCAATGGACTTAAAAGAGAGAGGCTGATGAAGCAAGACCAAGGGGACAATATCCCTGCCCTGGCTCTAGCTGTCTCCCCTTGCGATCCCCAGAGCTTGCCCACTGCAAGGGTGGCCTTCCATAAGCATGGGGACATTTCTCGTGGCATAGGCAGGCAGATTGACAGATCTTGTGGTGGAAAGATGCCACACCCAGGACTTTACCACTTCCCAAGCCCCCTCCCCTACTCCGTCCTCCATGTGACTGAGGCAGATGGCTACTCAGGAAGTGGGTATTAAATAAATAAATAAGTGGGTGAGTGAGTGAACGCATGGATGAGTGACAAAATGAGAGCACAAACACATTGTGTTTTCTGCCTGTCTTCCTTGCCCATTAGAGCTTGCAATGTTTGGCACTGGGTAGGGTTGGGTAAAGGCCTGGGGTCCTTGCTGTGTAGTAGCTATTGTGGAACCTGTTTCTTGCAAGGAACACTGAAACCATGAGATCTGGGCTACGCAGGGGCAATTCGTATGGTGAGGTCTGAGAGAGCGCTGGTGGGAGCAAGGTACCAGAATTCTAGTCCAGGCTCTCATCGAGCATGTGGCCGTGGACAGGTGTCTTTCTCTCTCTGGGTTTTAGCTTCTTTATTTGTTAAATAGATGGTTGGATTAGATCATTTCATGGTTTTTCTTTCTCTCTTTTTCTTTTTTTATTTATTTTTTTTTTTTTGCTTTTTTTCCTTTACACTCTTCCTTCTTGTACATAGGTTGTTTACTTAGTCCCTGCCCCTAAGGGGATTACTGTGTTCTTACTGTATACTCTCACTGGCTCCCTGATGTGGGGATGATCTGGGAGCCTTCCTCTGCTTCACATTCCTCCTCTCCACTTCTATCCCTCCTGTGCAACCCCGCTCTGGGGGTTTCCCCACTGACGGAAACCCGGGCCTTAAGACTGGCTGGATGACTGATACAAGTGTGCATTGAGCTTCAGTGCAGCACCTGTTTAATGGGAAAATAATAAAAGCTAACCTTTGTAGAGTGCTTCTCCCCACCGGGTGCTAAGCATTTAATGTGTATTATCTTGCTTAGTTCTTTCCAAACCCTATGGTATAGAAACAATAATTTGCCTCATTTTACAGATGAAAACAAGATTCAGGTGGCACCTGTAGCTCAGTGGGTAGGGTGCCAGCCACATACACTGGGGTTGGCGGGTTCAAACCCTGCCTGGGACAGCTAAACAATGACAACTGCAACAAAAAATAGCCAGGCGTTGTAACTGGTGCCTATAGTCCCAGTTACTTGGGAGGCTGAGGCAAGAGAATCGCTTAAGCCCAAGAGTTTGAGGTTGCTGTGAGCTGTGATGCCACTTGACACTACCGAGGGCAACATAATGAGACTCTGTCTCAAAAAAAAACAAAAAACCAACATTCAGAGAGGCTAAGTTACCTGTCCAAAGTTACACAGCCTGGAAGTGGGGAGCAGGGACTTGACTCCACATAGGCTGGCTCCAGAGCCAGGGAATTTCAAGCCTACCCCCTCAGAGAGCCTGGAGTCTCCTCACAATCACAAATCAGTTTCTGAAAGATTGTGTGAACATTCATTGGATCTCAGGGCTGGCAGGAACCTGGCTTTGTCAATTGAATTGTCTCATAAGTGCATAAAGAGATTATCTAGAATTTAGAGTCAAGAGCCCGAAGGTAGAGTTCTACCCCACCATTTACCAATAGTGTGATTTTGAGGCAAACAGCTTAATTGTGCTGCCCTCCAATTTCCTCTGCTATAAATTGGTGGTACAGATGAGTACTTCATAGGATGGCTGTGAGAATAAAGAGGTGTCATGTGTTAGAAAGGCCAAAGGTAGACTCTATACCAAGGTGGTCAGCTCGATTTTGTTGTTATTCAGTAAGGGAATTAATTCCTAATTTCTTTGGTAAATAACTCCTTTGGAAAAGTCAAGAATTCACTGACAGAAGGAGGTGATCTAATTTACTTTGTGTAAATTCATGCACTGAGTTTGCTTAAAGTGGTGGACCTGCGATGGAACGACAAGCTTCTCAGAACAATTCCCCAGACACGACTTCCGAAAGAGGTAGGGCCCTCCCGGGCCCTCTTTCCTCCCATTGCCTTAAACCTCCTTTCACCCCCAGTGAACACACACTCCACACACTTACGCCTAGGGAGGCTCAAAAGTTCATGTGTACTGACTCCCTCTGACCGCTAACCCCTGGGAAAGGCCCCTCTGCAGAAGGTCCAGGCAGCAGCAGAAGCAGCAGTTAGACCTTGGGCCCTCGAGTCGTACCACAGCTTCCAGACTGGACCAAACCCTCCAGCTGTGCCAGTTCCTGCAGATACCAGAGCCTCATTTTCTTTTTTTTTTCTTTTTTGAGACAGAGTCTCACTTTATCACCCTCGGTAGAGTGCCGTGGCGTCACAGTTCACAGCAACCTCCAACTTCTGGGCTTAGGCAATTCTCTTGCCTCAGCCTCCCAAGTAGCTGGGACTACAGGCTTCTGCCACAAGACCCGGCTGTTTTTTGTTGCAGTTTGACAGGGGCCGGTTTAAACCCTCCACCCTCGGTATATGGGGCCGGCGCCCCACCCACTGAGCCACAGGTGCCTCCCAGACAGCCTCATTTTCTTCATCTGGAAAATGGGGATAATCATATCATCTACCTCCTGGGCCTCCTGAGAGGACTGCAGTGTGTTAAGGCAGTGCCTCCAGTATCTAGGGGAAAGGATACTGTTCCAAATGACCCCAGACCAAGCGGGCGATACCCTTGCCCTGGCTCCAGCTGTCCCCCATTACCGTCCCCAGAGCTTGCCCCCTGCCATCCTGCAGACCTCCCACATCCCAGCAACACACGGGTGCTGTCCACCTCACAGGCCTCTCCCCTGTGTGCCTCCAACAGGAAGCGAGTACTCTGGCAATGCCTACGGCCACACCCCCTACTCCTCCTACGGCGAGGCCTGGCGCTTCCCCAACTCCAGCTTGCTGAGTAAGTCCCTGGGCTGCCAGGCCTTCTGCAGGGTGGGTTGGGGTGGGGTGGCATAGGGGCCCCAGGTTACATGGAGGGCCTGGAAGGTGGGTATTATTTGTAATAAAAGAAGGTAACGGGAGGGCAGCGTGCCTGTTGGTTTGGGGAAAGAGGGCAGAAGGCCAGAGACTTCCTGGCATCAGTTTTCCTCCTGCTCTCCAAGGCCATGTCTATGGGATCTTTGTTTTGTCTAAGATTCAGAGTTCAAGACTTGAGGCCGAGGGCAGGGGTGGATTGGAAAAAAACTTAAGAGACGACCTCCTGCCTCTAGGAGCTTACAGTGCAATAGTGACAGACACCAGCAAGCAGCTATCCTCCTTCCTGGAAACTGATTTTTTAAGAATGCCACCTTGGGCTTGACGCCTGTAGCTCAGCTGCTAGGATGCCAGCCACATACACTGGAGCTGGTGGGTTCAAATCCAGCCCAGGCCTGCCAAACAACAATGACAACTACAGCCAAAAAATAGCCAGACGTTGTGGTGGGTGCCTATAGTCCCAGCTACTTGGGAGGCTGAGGCAAGAGAACCGCGTAAGCCCAAGAGTTTGAGGTTGCTGTGAGCTGTGACACTACAGCACTCTACTCAGGATGACACAGTGAGACTCTGTCTCAAAAAAAAAAAAAAGCTACCTTGTTGCCTCTCCCCATCACACATTAACCATCTAAATGGCTCACAAATAATCATGATTCAGCACCAAAATCCTTAGACAGTCGCCTGTTGTTCCACCACATTCCCTGTATTTGGTTGGAGATGCAGACAACTTTCAGGTTTGAGGTCCAGAGAGAGATTAAGGGAGCTTCCAGGCTGTCCTTCCCTCCTCTCTGGGGGAAGGGCTGACACCCTGGGCTGGAAAGAGAAGTTTTTTAGCAAAGCAAGCCCCACAGATACGGGACTGGAGGGAACCCACTAGAGCCTCCTTGAGTGGTGGCCATGGGGATGTCAGAGCAAATCTGAGCCAGAGAGAAGCAGTGGCCCAAGTGTGGCCAACCTTGTGGGGTCACTGTCTGGCAGGACCATCCAGTCCCCAAGACCCCCTTTCCTCCGTTAGCTCCTGGTTTTCCAGAAATAACGGGGAGGGTGGATGACCTGAGCTCTGCTTCCCCTAAGAGGTCAACACCAAGCCTCCTTTCTTTCAGTTTGGCCAGAAAGGATGAGAGCAGTGAGACACACTGGAGTCAGGAACCTTCCTGCTGCGCTCCCTGGGCTGCCCGCCCTGCAAGTGTGCGGAGAGTCTCTCAAGGCCCTTCAGCCCACCTGCCTAACCCCCTGATGTTTTAAGGGGAACATTCTCTGTTCTGGCACTGTTTGGACAAGGCTGGGGAAGACCCCCAGGATATCCCCCCCACAGTGTGTTTGGCTCTTTGGGGTTGCACATGCACCTGCTGCCTCCTGCCCTCTCCCTACAACCAGGATGTGGAGGTTCAGAGCAGCCTTAGGGGGAAGGGACGAGAAGCAACTATTCTCATTCTGGCCAGAAACTCAAAGGTGAGGCCAGAGGAGGAAATAGGACTGGAGAGGAGTTAATCTTTGATGATCAGATATGCCAGAGGGATGAATGATTAACTTGTGTTGTCTTAAAGGTCAGCAGATGCAGGGAAGGCTGTGGTGCAATTTCCCCTTCTGACCGGCAGTGTTGTTGTTATTTTTTTTTAACATGTCCAGGTTCCCCGTATTATTACAGTTCCACATCAAGGCCGAACGCGCCGCCCACCACTGCCACGGCCTTTGACCATCTGTAGTTGCCATGGGGACAGAGGGAACAACCGAGCAACAGGAGGACTCAGCCTGGGACAGGCCCCAGAGAGTCACACAAAGGAATCTTTATTTATTACATGAAAAATAACCACAAGTCCAGCATCACAGCTCACTCCCTGTGTGGTTAATTTAATGAACCGTGAAAGACAGGATGACCTTGGAAAAGGCCAAACTGTCCTCCAAGACTCCCTAAGGAGGGGCAGGAGTCCCAGAGAAAGAGAACCATCCCATTCCAAAAAGACAAAATTGAAGAAGAAATGAGGCCCCCAGCTGGAACCACAAAGGAGAGAAGAGGGAATACCCCAGGAGGGGGGATCGAGGGCATAGTGATTGGCCCTCACCTGGGCCTGAGGTGTGCACAGGGTGGGTACCTCCGAAGCCCTGTGGTCAACACTGCTCTAGAAGTTATGGAGTGTAAGCACTTCCTTCCAGCCCACAAGTCACAGCCTGGAACCGAAGCTCTCCCCGCCAGCCACCCTGGAGTCACCTCCCTCAGCTCTGCTAGCTCCAAACCCGAGGTTCTGACTGTCCTCCTTGACAAGGGCTGGGATGAGTCAATCAAAAACTCCCAGCTGTCAGCTGACCTTCCTTTGCCTACTGCTGTGATGTGTCAGCACCACCCCAGGTTCTTCTACAAGTGGGTCATCCCTTTGGCAGCTGCCAACAGCCAGGCCAGCCTCAAGTGACTTGAGACAGACATTCCAAAGGGCCCTGGCCCCTTAGAGGTGAGGTGCAGATCTGCCCCAGGCAGAACCAGGCACAATTTCAGGGGACCCACTTCCCCTTCCCGAGAGCTCCTGCCAAGCCAAGCCAAGCGTGCTTCCTGCAGCCCAAGCCTACCAGCTATTGAAGAGACTCCCAGGCAACCCTTGAAGCCAGCAGGGGAGGTTCCCGCTCTGGCTCCCAGCAGCTCCTGCCCGCAAGGCCTGACTGTATATACTGTAAATGAAACTCTGTTTCGGTCAAGCTTCCCTCTTTCCATCCCCCAGACTTTGGCCTCTGAATGAATTGTCTCCCTACCATGTTGGGCTTCTCTCCTTGATGCTTCTTTCTTTTTTAAAGACAACCCACCATTGCCACGTGACTCAATAAACCATTACTCTTCATCTCAGGCTTTGAGGTTGGCTGGGAAAGGAGACACCTCAGGGCTGGGCTCTCTCCTGAGAAGCTCAGAGCTAAGCAGCCTACAAACTTACTTTGGCACTGTGGGTTGGAAGGAACTAGTGTTCCAGAGTTCTGACTTGGCATCCTCCCCCTGCCCTTAATAGATAGATGTTTAATGCATGATATATGACTTAATATAGTTTTTGAGTTCTTTAACACTGAAGTCTAAAGATGGCACAATGCCCGGCTAATCAGAGACTCCACACAGGTGGTTGTGTTGTTATTAACAGGAAACCAGAGAATCAGTGGGTAGGTTGGTGAAGGATCTAGGGATAGTTGTAAAGTCAAGGCTACATAAACAGCTCTGGTGGCTCTTGCAGTGGGAAAAGAGAGAAGAGAGGAATGGGCTCTCTTGTGTCCCAGGCATAGTATGGAGAGCTTCATAGAACTTACATCGGAACTAGCCCCATTTTACAGATTAGGAAACTGAGGCTTAGGAAACAATGAAATTGCTTGCTCATGGTAGTCCTCTTACCCTAAGTCCAGCACATTTGCCCTACATCACAGAACCCTCATCAGGGATGTCAGAGTGTTCAGATCTAAGGGAGTTTCTGGAGCTGCCACTGAGGATCTAATTTCCTATGGTTTGGTCCCAAAACTTTGACCTGAATGCTGGAGATCCAAAATGTAGAGGGACCCGGAGAAGGTGACGGAAGCTGGAGAGACTTAGGACAACTACCTCCAAGAAGTTTATGAGATGCAATGTGACGCCAGGGGCTCTGCCCTCAGTAGGGTACCTGGCCAACAGGAGGCTGTGTGCTGTGTGGAACCCCACTGTGTGGGACCCACGTGGAATAAGGGGTGGAGGCCTGAAGCCTGGATGTCCAGGTCAATGTGGGCAGTTGGGCAGACAACTCTGGGATTGAACCAGGTGAGGGGGGCCAGGAACTCCAAGTCTGAGAGGCCAAGAGACAGGGCTCTTACCTCTTAGGCTTCCCAAAGGAGAAGCTGGGGTACTCCTGGACATGGCATGGGAATCACTGGGGGAGCCCTTCCATGAAGAAGATCCAAGCCCAGGATCTGAGGGGATCAACATGAGGCTGGTCTTTCAGTGACAGGACTTCCCGCACCAGCAGGACTCTGAATCCCATTGTATCCAAGTCTCTTCATGATCCCAAACTCTGGGTTCATGAGGCCTAAGACCACCCCTACCAGGTTCTGGGGCCACAGTGAACCTCCACCCCAGAGGTACTTGGAGATGCATGGCATCTCAGAAATCTGCCTAGCCATTCTTTGTGTTTGCAGCCAAAATCACCTTGGGAATACCCTTGCAGGCCCTTTCCACCTCACAGCAACCAAGGAACTTGGACTGGGCCTTTGCTCTGATGACCGTGGTTCCAAACTCACCTTCCTTTCTTTAAGGTGGGCTGGATGGGCATCCCAGGACACAACTCAGAACAGGAGACTTTGGTAACTGTGGGCTGTGGCCCAAGTGCAATGGGTCCTGGATAGTACCTACCTAGATATTCTGTCCAAGGTCAGGCTGAATGTCTCCCTTTCAGGCTCAGAAAATATAGTCATTTGTGTATTGAGCAAGAGAAAGATGATTCGAGGTGCCCCAGCATTTGGGGGTATTGTTGGGAGAAGCCAGAGTGGCACAGGAAGGGGATGTGACAAAGAAAGTAGCCTTGTGAGGACAAGGACAGGGAGGCTACTAAGCCTGAGCTGGCAGGCCACTCTCACCTGGCCGCATGTGACCAGGGGGTGAGAGGTGCGGGTGTTAGCAGGAGAATTGGAGATGAGGCATGGCCTGCGACATTCCCAAGGCATCAAGGTCCCCCCCGTACACCTGCACCTGGAAGAATCCATTTCACTACCTGTGCAGAGAGGCCACCTCAGCTTCCCAGGCAGCTCTCCCTTGTCCATCATCCTCACCCCTCCTCTGGACCAGCACAGCCAGCCCAGGACAGTGTGTTAGGGACTTACAGGAAAGCTGTATGAACCAAAAAGCCCTGGCAGGGTGGCTGGTTTCTTGTTGGAAGAGGGAGCAGCTCAAACCTGGCCTGGGGCCCACCAGATGGGCAGAACTGCTGGAACCTCTGGTCCCTACCCTGCAGCTTCAGGTGTAGGGATGGGAGAGTGAGGTGCCTCCATAACCAGAGCAGGCTATTCCCAGCCCCTTTTCTCTTCCCACCTTCTCTCTTTTCTCCAATATTCTTGCCATGTGATGTGTTACCAAGACACGTAATTTCTGCCCCCTGTGTGCTAGGCACACACTGAACCCTCAAGACAACCTCAGGCAGAAGGAGTTAGTGGCCAAGGTCTCCAGATGGGGAACAGGAGACTAGAAAGGTTTAGGCCCTTGCTAAGGTCTCCCCACACCACCTGCCCTCATCATCCTCCTACTGCTGTCACCCAATACACACACACACACACTTCCTCCCATCCATACCAACATACATCTTTAAAACAATTCCATTGTCTTTGCCCCTTGGGGTGGCCGTAGGAGGAGGGGCACTGGACACCTCAGTGCCCATGGTCAGCATGTGCTTCAGCAACAGCCCTGTCAATCAGGGGCAGATGAGGAACAGGAGGCTAGAAAGGTTTAGGCAGGGACGAAAGGGTGGAAAGGTTTAGTCCCCTCCTTTCCTTCACCCATGTCAGTCTCGGAAGCTATAAACAGTCTTCAAACAGGCTTAGTTCCTTTCTGAGTACAAAGTGCACACACTTGCTTCTCAGATTCTGAATATTGGTCCAATTTTACTTTGCACTGGGGGAAACTGAGACCAAGAAGTGACTTGACTTTTTCAAGGTCATTCAACTAACTAGTCAGCAGAGAGACCTACCCTTTATCTGAGGCCTACTCTGCATTCTATTTTAAGGCTGTGGCCAGGCTTCTGCAGAGACCTCAGACACCTCTTACTGTGTAGAGAGGGACAGAAGTTCCTTAGGCAGTTAGGGCACAGCCACATGCTCCCACCTTGGCAAATAGCCCTGGACAGAGGAGCACAGGCGCCAGGCCAAGCTGCGCCATGCTGATCCCCTCTATCCCCCTCTATCCGTGGCCCTAAATCTTCCCGTAGGCTCACCACTCCCCAACATTTAGGATCATGAAGCATCTCCATCTTCTACAGGGCAGCCATGGCTCCTCTGGCCCAGGTCGTTACCTTCCAATGTGGAATGATGGAGCGGCCATGGCTGGAATTTCAGTGGAAGAACCTGCAGTCCCACAAAGACCATTCTCGCTTTCACCTCTTTCACCTGCCTTTGTTCACTTCTTTTAGTATCTGATTCCTCTCCCTCTTCTGCTGCTTCCAAAACAATTATTCCTTTCCCCCTCCCTTCCAGAGACCTTTGTGCCTCCAGGGCTCTGAAGAGTGAGGGAGAAAGGGAATGTTTGAGAAGAGCTTCTGGGTCTCAGATGTGTTCAGGAAATTCCAGGAAGCAGCCTTCTCCCCCTCGCCATCTCCCTCTTCGGCTTCTTGCTCTTTTCATTACTTTCTCCTGTTCCTTGGGTTCTTTGGGGGCCTCTGGGACCCAGACACTAGAGATTGTTCCTTCATGGGTGGCAGACACCCTGTCCCTATGGCTCCTCTCTCTCTCTCTCTCTCTCTCTCTCTCTCTCTCTCTCTCTCTCTCTCTCTCTCTCACACACACACACACACACACACACACACACACACACACACACACAGCAGCAAGGCGGGGGAAACCCAGAGAAGTAGGGGGCAGC
>CAUYON010107488.1:0-25195 GCA_963573935.1 Arctocebus calabarensis
AACAACTGAAATTCTACTATTTAAAAACCCTTTTTATGGAACACATATTAAATATTTTATTATACATTTTCTGATTTTGGTTTGTAGCTTTAAATTTCATATAGATAATTTAAAATATAGCTACTCATGAATTACCTTTGATAGCCTCTATATTTAATAGGTCTTGGGATATACTGTTGAAATGATTTATCTTAGTCATCAGAGACCATGGCTCCAAGTGACTTTAGGTGGGCCTCCGAACCATTTGGGGCCTTACTTTTCCATCTGTAAAAATTGTTTCATCACTAAAGTTTCTAAGCAATGAAGTTCGATGATTCTTACCCTAAGTATATTATTTCTTTTTAAGAGAACTCCCAATAAAGCCGACATTCCTGGACCTTCTCACTGCCACTAATCAGTTTGCCAAGCTTTGGATAATTGCAAAGGTTACAACTATGACTATTTTTTTCACCTACTATCCATTCTTCTTTAAATTGTTTTTATTTCAAAGCTGGTGAGTGGGGAAATCATTGTTGAGAAAACTCAGACATACCCAGATGATAACGTATTGGTGAGTAGCAGTGAAAACCTTGAGGCAAACTTCCAAGATCTGATTCCTCTTAGCCCTGTAAGGTGGATCTTATACCACAGGTGTCTTGTTTTTGTTTTCATCTTCCAGTCTCTATACTGTTCCTGTGTATCCTGGAAGGCAATCCACCAAAAAATAGCATTTAATTGATTGATTCAGCAAACATTTCCTGAGTATTTATCTTATGCTGGGCTCTGTGCTGAGCACTGAGCATATATTACAAAAAACCTGGGCCTGCTCTTTGGCCTACTGGGCATAGTGCCTATGGGACTATAGACACAATGTGATGACTGCTTGCTGAATGAATGAAGACGCATATGTATGTATGGATATATACAAACTTGGTTTGCTTCATTCATATATCCGAGTTTTCTTAAAAACAATTTTCCCAGTCACCAGCTTTGAAATAAAAACAATTTAAAGAAGACTGGATAGTAGGTGAAAAAAATAGTCAAACTTGTGGTTTGCATTAGGCAGATAAGTCATTAAGTTCAACTAATTTTAATAGTGATTTATTGAACATCTTCCTTGTGGGATTAGTATTATTTATTGGAGATATAAAAAAAGTAACAATTGACATAGGAAGGAGAGAGCAGTTACACTGTTTGTACCCATAAGTATTTTTCAATAGATATAAATTCCAAGTGTTCTATGTACTGACGAATGATTGATCTTAAAGTTATTATTGGGGTTGTACATAATCAAGTTGTCACGGTGTGGGGAGAACAACCAAACAGGAAAATAAGAGGTCCTCAGATGCTACTCATAAGCTGAATAGAGAACTCTATGGCTCAGTGGGTTGTGCCAAAAGAAGGAAAAGAGAAATCAATATTTAGTTATTGCTTAGAAAATATTTAATCACGATAATGATGATGACAATTATTTTTTATACTGGACTTAGTGAATACAAAATGATGAATATATTTATTACCTGATTAACTTTTTCCAAACTCCCTTTGAGGTGGGCATTATCTCCATTTTGCAAAGAAACATTAGGAGAATGTTCCTCATTAGAAGAATGAGGTAACTTGCCCAAGTCACAAAAATGACAAATGGTTAGAACAGAAGTTTGAAGTCACATTTTCCTTACTCTTTACTCTCTCCTCTTCCTTCCTGCACTGCTGTTATCCTATTTTTGTGGTCAGAGCTCTCTAGCTATTTCAGGTCTGCTAGTTGCTAACTTTGTTCTTCTATAATTCCGTAGGAGACTGCTGGGTAGAAACATTAATTGCAGCTTAATGCAAGAACAGCTTTCAGGACTGCAATCCATCAAAGAGAATTTTATTAAGCTCTTGTCCAAAGTCTAGAAATACAACTTTTTTCACAGAAATAGCTGTAGCAATTTATGAGACTTCTAATAGAATATGAAATATAAGACTGGTTCTTTAAAGTAAATATATGCTTATATAAATATACATACAGATAATATGTATATTTAATATTTATATGTATATAAAATATCACTGCAATAAGGTGAAAAAACTCATCATGATTAAACAGTGGACTTATGAAACTTGCAAAATGACCTTTTGCACAATCACACCAGCATATCATCCTTATAGCAAGAAGCATGAGATTTTCTCAACCCCAAACATGAAATATAACGGAACAGGTAATTTTCTTATGCTCCTAAAAGCAAATATAATTCAGGGAAGGAAGGAAGAGGAAAAGCAGCTGCAACCAGACTGAGATTAGAGGTCCATCCACTACTTTGACAACTGTAAAAGCATATTTGATTCCTGATGTCATTCCTGGAGAGGCTGACACAGCCTGCTATGGGGTTTGCAGACACTATTAGATGATTCTAGAGTTGACATGTCTTGTATATTACACTGGTAGGAACTTGCTATTACAGTTTGTCTATATTATCATCATATATTCATAAATTGGTATGTATGCCCAGAAAAATCAGACCTACTTTCCATCAAAATTCTGTTGAAGATATTATGTTGAGTTTACATGTTTTCTTTTATTACAAATAAGAGTAAAGTTGGTAAGTGTTCTTGAAAGGAAGACATGTAGTATAAGGATCAATTTCTATTTAGTATAAGAATGGCAGGATTACATATCTGTGAAGTTTGACAAGTGAGCATATTTTTCCCCTACCTACAACAAACTTTCCAGACCTATTTTTGATTTGGGGCCTCATTATAGTTTAGTTGAAAGAAAAGTTGATTTGGTGTCAGATAGCTCTGGGAACAAATCCTTGTTATTGTAGTTGTTGTGTGGTCTTAAAGAAGTACCTTAATTATTGGATCTCTGTCTCTTCTTATGGCAAATAAGGATGACAATATCTACCTTTCAGGTTTATAGGAAGAGTTCAAGAAAATGTAAGAGGCATTGAGCACCATGTTTGTATTAAATGTCAAATAATTGGCGATAATATTTTAGTAATGACCAGACGCCTAGAATATCATGACATCAGGGGTAGAAGGAGAAAGAAGGCTATCAGTAATGGAAAAGGCAATGCAATAGGCAAAAAGAGGATTAAAAATGGTCAAAATTTGGAAGAGAAATAAAGAATTCCAAAGACCAAGGCATTAAAAGATGACACCACTGAACAGAAAATTTTTTCACTTAGCACTCTTCTGACTTTTGGAACTGTGCTTTCATCAATAAATGAAGGCCCCACCAAAAGAGAAAAAGAAAAAGAAGTAATAATATAAAACTATGGGGAAAAGGAAACAAAAGCAAAGAAAATTAGATTAAAGATGAAACTTTTGTCAAAGAGCAAGTGAACAATGCGAAAGGAACAATACGGTAAAATAAAAACCCTAGGAAGTCTTAAGAGGAAGACAAAAGGAAAACAAAGAAACATGGGAAAGACAAAAAAAGCAAACACACGCAGAGAATAAAGGACTGAAGTAACATTTGTTCAAGTCGGTAGAATGCACCCAACTCTACTTTTAATTCTGACTTCAAAAAGATAATCCGAATTGAGAAAAAGGGACACATGATGTTAGACAGCAATGATTTTTAAAATTCTCAAAACAGAATGCTTTGGTTAAAGCATGATGTATCTAATGCTGTTTTCAAATGCAGAAATTGGGGGGTTTGATTGTGGAGACACCACTTGATTTCTTTACAAAGTTACCTATCTGGGTAGGAGAAATGAGAACAGATTGTTCACTCATCTACTCAATCAAAGAAAATAAATTTGTCAGAGTGCAGTTATATCAACAAATACAGTAGAGATCTTATCTAGCAACCCCCCCCCCATAAGCTTCATTTTTGCTGCCAACACAACAAAAATATTTCCAGCCACACATTATGCCACCTAAAAATTCTTTGGGGATGGATTTCTTCCTTGCTATAGCTAAGTGACGTGCGTAGCTACTACAATCTTAAGGCAAGCAGACTTGTTTCCATTTACTTGACGTTGCAAGGAAGCATCTTCTCGGTATTTTTATTTTTTGCTATTTTTTCTGATTTATCCAATTCAAAAATATCATCCTACCACCTTTTTTTAGTGGTTTAATATCCCTGTGCTTGCGGCTACATTTCCTAGCATTGGGGAGAAGATCTCATTAGCAAACCCGTTGTGCGCGTCCGTAGCGCTGAGGCCCCTCGCCTGCGTTTGGAAGCAGCTCTCAGACCGCAGTGCAGGGACCGGGCGGGAGACGTTGTCAGCGAGCACTAACTTCTCTTCCAGGGAGGAGGACGGTGAAATCCGCGTCAGAACCACAGCAAAGCACGAGCGATGCAAAGGTAATCTTTCTGTTTTCTGTGACCAGTTTGTGCGAGAATCATAAACATCCCTCTGGATCCGACAACTGGGTGGAAAAGGTTTGGAGTGGGCGGAGGTTCTGTGTAAAAATTGATTGGCAAGGACGTAAATTCACCCATTAGCTAGGGAATAAAGTGTGAAAACAGGAAAAAAGGGGGGCTAAAAATATATAAAGTAAAAGTGCTATGCACAATGAATAATTTTTTTCTAGGATTGATATAAAAGGGAGTATGGTGGTGCAGGTCTTGTGATGTGAGAAGGTAACTGCAGGTTAATATCTAAACGTGGGAGAAGTTTTTGTCCTGAAATCTGTAAGTTGAAAGGCCTTAAGAAACCATCTAGTCTGTCATGAATGATTGCATCTCATACTTTTCTTTCTTTTTTTTTTTTTTAAAGGGGTAGCTGCAAAGTTTTGGACAAGACCTCTGGATCAACTGGAAGCACAGTGTACCCAGGTGGTGGGTCTCGTCTGTGGCAATATATTTTTCTGTCTGTCCAATTGAATATGGCTGTAAAGGGAATAAAATCCCATGTAATCTCCAGCAGTGACAATTTAATCAGTTGTAGGAGGGGAAAAGAAGCAGGGTCCCCTCATTTTCATATTTGCATATTTGATTTTTGCATTGGAGAAGAGAGGTTTTGTCTTTATATTGCTTCCCATTCAATTTTAATATTTACCAATTTTATGAACGTTTCTGGACGTTGGTGGGGAATGTGGAATCAAGCAGGTCTAAAAGAGATGGGAAAGGTTCCATTTCTGAAATTAAGCACTTCATCTTATGTGCATTGTGTAATATTTTTCCCTGCAAAAAAATGTATGTGCGAAACATGGCTTGCATGTTTCTGGCTTCTGCACGTGATGCATTTGTTATTAACATTCAGACTCCCACCCAGAAAATGAAGGCAACTATGCGGAGAACAATGCAAAAGGATGGGAATATACCATGATGCGATTCCCTTTTTATGTTAATTTTTTTCGAAATGACAAACATTATAAAATGCCTCTATTTCTAAGGAAGTAAAGTTTCTAAAATGCTTTATATACACAGGGGTCAGTTTTATATCCGGTGATATGGAGGAGCAATAAATAGAGTTAAATTAATAAAACTCTCTTGTTTTTATAATTGACAGAATGATGGTACTGCCTATGATGTAATAACAGATTATGGGATAGATTATAATATGAATAAGATGCAAGTAATTTGAACTCATCATCAATTGCCCTTGTGTCACTCCCATGAGCATATTAAAAATCTAGTCGACATGGTGAGGGATTTGAATGACTGGGACAGGGATAGTTGTTTTTTTTTATGCATCAAGGCCTGCTGGTCTCCACTTGTGAATGCCCCAGAAGTATGTGGGGTGATTAAAAAGAAAATAAGGCTAGCTCTCTACTTGCTTAATGATTTGGAATTTCTTTGTATAAAGCAAACTCTGAAACCAACATTTCACTAGAGAGGGAAAGAATAATGATTTTAATTCTATTTAATTTTAGCAAAAGAATAAAAAAGATTTTAAATGTTTTATACATTACATGGAATCTATGTATGTCTTTATATACATATACCACATGTACATGTGTATGTTTACATATATATAAAGATGTGTCCTAAATGTTGCTAATCAACTTTTATGAGAAATAAGTAAATTCATAATAATGAATAGATAAGCCATAGCATTTTATTAAAAAAACAGAGCAGTGTGCCCTTTAAATTTATGTCCATGATAAGCAGACCAGTAGCAGTATATAGGCATCAGTAGATGACAGGTATAAAATCCTTTGGGGATGAGCACAGATTCAGATCAAATTCAAACACACAATATGTCAAGTTTTGAGTATGTTCTTGTTTATTTAAATCTGCACTCTAATGATCACCCTCTCAAATGCACCACCCTGCATTTATATGAACCTATGATCCAATGATTACGTAGTCAAATTAACTCAGTTTCTTTGAATATGGTCTAATGACTAATGCCCCCTCCCCCAAACACTGTAACTCCTCAGGGAAGTATGCTGATGCCTCAGCACATTTTTGCCAAGGCCTAGAGAGTACTAGATACTCCAGGGAGTGCCCAGAATCATGGATGCTCTGCTTTACCTAGACACAAGTCCTGGGCTTTAATCACAATGGCTAGGTTCACACTAAAGCAATTACCCATATGATTGCTTTCTCTGGAGCCCAGCCTCCTCAGTATCTTCCTTCAGGCAAGCTGACAATGCTGGATCTACTCAATGACACAAGTGGATTTGATTACCTACCTGGTAGCCGTCTCCGAGTATGCACTCATGAATGCACACTAGGAATGTACATCCCCAAACTATTTTCTAGAAGTTGCCACTTCACAACCAACACTTTGAATTTAAATGATTGAGGTAAAATAATCATCCCACAAACAAGTTAGAGTGGACAAGAATCAGAATGAACATTGAGACTAAATCCAAATGATAATGATCCGTTGGATAGTTTCTTCATTGAACTGTTTGTTTTGTTCTTTTTGGCAGGGAACAGGAGTAGATTTACTTGAAAATATTAAAATGATAAAAATGAATATAATTTATAGTAGAATGGGCAACTTTATAAAGAAATGCATGTGTAACTTTTAGCCTTATTCTACCAGGCGACTGTAGTAGTCACTGCTGAACTTGATGACAAATGATTGGGATGAAGAAGGTGTGGAACCTTTCCTCCGCATCATAAAGGTCATGGCTGACACTCTTATCATAAAAGACAGGTTAACAAGACAAAAGCATAACAAATTTATTTAATCAAAATTTTAGGTGACATGGGAGGCTTCAGAAATGAATACTGAAGGACTCAAGGGACAATTATCTTTAGGCTTAGATTCAATGAAGAGTGGACAGCTGTGTAGAAATGGGATGAAAAGGAATGATCTAATAGTAATAGACTGAGTGAGAAAACCTTGTCTGTTTGGATTCTTCCTGGTCTCCCTCTCTGAGGGGTGTTCCTCCCTTCTGGGTATAGCTGAGGGCCCCTTCTGGCATGAGAGTCTTGTGATCTTTCAGAAAATGTAGGACATAGAATTTCTTTATGGCCAACTCTTACACAGAAAGTCAGAGGGAGAGTAGAGTAATAATCCTGGGATCTAGGGTGTGCTTTGGGGAAAAGAGGTTCTAGATTTTATGACTTGCCTTGGGAAGAGGAATTCTGCTTTGTCAACTTGCTTTGGGGATCACAAGAGAGTGGCGTACAGGAGAAGGTCAGTGAGACTTTGGTTCTAAGGATTCTAAGACCTTCCAATGTCCTTTGGTTCAAAGAATGCAGCACACCAAAACACCCTACTTTGGAGTAACTTTTTCTGAACTCCAATAATATCAAATTTGAAGTATTTCTGAGCGCTAATAATATCCAATATAAAACTTTCTAACAGACTCTTCTTGGTTTCCTAATGAAGAAGTTTTTGCTGTCATGTGATAGCATTTTTGATTACTCTCCATTAAAACTGTTTCTCTAAAAGTAAGCAACTAAAAAATTTTCAACATTTCCCAAGCTTAAAATCAGAGTACAAATGCAGCATCTGAGCAATACAAATTTTTCAATAGAATTATCATTTTCAGCACTTGTTTGTAATATCTTAAATATTCCCTGATGTAATTAAAATGTAATAGATAGCAAAGTGCATATTCTCACATATCTTAATGCTAAGAAATGTATGCTTCCAATATATATTGTCCAGAAATTTGGAAGACTATAAACCTACGAGCTGGGCTATATCCCTGGAATGCCAACATATATATCACAATGAAACACTTGCTAAAATAATGAGATTGGCTCCCAAATGGATGTTCATGATTTGGAAACCAAGAGTTGTTTTATTATCTTCAGCAAAAGAAATTGTACCCAGTGATACGACAGTCTTGATTATGCTCTTTAAAAGAAAAAGCACTTAATACAATTAAAATGAAGATTTTCTTTTTAAAGGCGTTAGGTTAATTTGTTTTGAATCAGAAAAAGCTGAAACTTCTCAAAAACATTTTTTCTAGATTCTCTTTTTAAGTACCAAAATCTAATGCTTCTTTTATGTTCAAATATTTAGATGAATGACAATAATTTATCCAGTGACTTGGCAAATTGTGCCCCAACTAAAGTTTGCCATCGTCCTGGCTTCTCATGGTCAAAGTCAAATGTGCTGAGAGTCTAGATCTGCTAAGAGCGTGTGAGGCACAGGAAGTAAAGCACCTGGGGAGGGGCAAATTCTCTCCCCATCCCTGACTGTGCAAACCAGATGCGGATCAAAACATAGTTGTTCTTGTATTCTACAGAGCCCATCCATTTCATTTCTTCCTTCCTTTTTATCCTATCCTGAAAGAAAAATGGACATATATAAATAAACCCAAAGCCAGTAGTTATTAAAAAAGCACTTTTGTGTTGATATGGAGTATAATCACAGCCTGTTTGAGGGATGATGAAAAGATAAACCATCTTCCCAGTTGCTGTTGGTTGCGGTAGGAGAGGCTGTGTCTCCTGGCAGCCTGGAGCTCGCAGCTCGTTCCCCTTCTCCAGTTTATTCTTGGCTGTGGATTCCCCTGTGCTCTTTGTGCACTTTAAGTTTAATTTTGCATTTAAAAACTCAATTGGCTCATCTGTTAAGCATTAAGCAGCTCCCTTTTGAGCCACAGGGGGAGCCCTGGGAAAACCCACAGCTGCTGGAACATGAAAATGGGTTTAAAAAAACAAAACCATTTTGAAACTTTAAAGCATTTTAGCAGCAGTGGATTTCCCAATCCTTACCCCCCAAATGGTTCATCTGTTTAACTTTTATCTGGTATTGGAAAACACAAACCAGAGCATTAAATAGCCCTCAAATGACTTTTTGTTTAATACAAAATGAAAGTAAAAGCTAAGCAAGCCACGTGGGGAGATCTTTGAGAGAGCTATGGCCTGGAATACCTGCAATGTTCTCCCTCCCCTTACAGACACATTTCTGAAAGCCAGTCATGCTTACTGGGACCACAACTTTTCCCCTGCTCACTTATATGCCCTCCCCGTGGACCCTCTTTCCCCCCACAAAAGGGGACAAAGCAAGTTCAAAACAAGTTCAAATCCAATTTACAACACAACAATAAAAACATTGAAAACGTTACTAGGCTAGGGATATTAATGAAATGCTCAATGAAGATTTTAAGTTTCATAATGGTTTGTTATTGACTAAAACCTCATGTTTGATTACAGTTCGATAGGCTCTATAAAAACGCAAATTGTTCTTTTCTTCTATGTTCCCCAAATACTCCCTAACTAGCCTGAAGTCTCCCGGTGGTAGGGCCCCAAGTCCCAGTGTTAGATACCAATTTCTTTGAATCACGGTAAAGTATTCCTTGTTGAAATAAAGATATTCTTTGGAAGGATGAAGACTTTCCTGTTAACACCTCATAGAGGCAAAAGTTCCAGGTGGTCAAGCAAATCTTGTAACATTAAATAAACTGGAGATGAGAAAGGTATGCTTAAATCTTGGGATACTGCCCCTCAAAATTTCTTTGGCTTGGGTTGAGTCTCCAAACAAAAGTTCAGTATAACCAAAGGATAGAGGTGTAGGCCCTGGAAAGTGGAATAGAAGAAAATCCTAACATGTTCAGAGTCTCTACTAAGAGCAGGCATGGTTGAGGAAAGGAAAGGGAAGGCCACGTGCTACCCACAGGAAGCTGAAAGAACCCAAAAGAAATTCATCATTTAATTTCTGTGCATGACTCTGGCCCTGAGGAGACTCACTGAGTTCTTCTCCATAATTCAACCCGTAGAGATTGGAATAGTCCAAATGGATAAACGAAGTCCAGAGTACGATTTATTCAACATCATCAAGATTCCAGTCCAATTTTTATCTCAGTCTTCTTTGAAATGGCTAGAGAATAGATAGCCATTGAAAGATTGATCTTTAGTTTGTGGGGACACATTGATGAAAAGTTTTTTAAATTTTATTTATTTTTGCAATTTTTGGCCTAGGCTGGGTTTGAACCTGCCACCTCAGGTATATGGGGCTGGCACCCTACTCCTTTGAGCCACAGGTGCCGCCCAAGTTTTCTAAATTTTAATTTAGAAATAAACTTTTAAATAAACATTGTATTCTTAAGTACTCAGTTTCAATTTTATTTCATTTTATTTCTCTCTCTTGATGTGTATCTTCCAATGTATCTACAAATTTATACATATATAAATAGATATGATGCTACAACAGGGGTAAATATAGGGTGTCTCAAAAACCACCCTTGAAGTCTCCATACATAAGGAAAATACAGTTCAATATACCTTTATTTACAAAATAGTCATGACAAAATTTCACAAGGACATGGCTAACATGTATAGAATATTTTGTGAATACTGCAAATATGTAAAAATCTTTTAATGACTATTTTGTAAGTAAAGGTACATTTGGCTATGATTTGCTATTTTCTCTATGTATGGCAACTTTAGGGGTGATTTTTGAGACACTCATATTCTCTAGATTACTCAAATTTTGTAATGCTACAAATAGAATTCTAAATAATTAAAAACAAGTCTGTATTAAAAAAGGGGGGCATACAATAGTGGGCAAATAATTATTATGTATATTAGAACTTCGAGCCAAAAGCATACAGTGATAAATTCTGAAAATATAAAATATGACTTTAAGTAGTAATTTTACAAGGACTAGAAAAGATGACAATTTTCCATATTGTCAAACTCAAATTTTAAAGTATCATACAGCGATATAGACTAAGGATAATATTGTAATACATGTTTACATATTGGGGAGGGAATTATTCTATTTTGTATTATCTTAAAAAACGTTTGCTGTTCACCAAGGGAAGCAAGTCTTTATTGAACATCTATTTTGTGCCCACTAAAGTGCTAGTTGATTAATATGTTGTTTTCTGGGCCCAGCAACCCAGCAATAATGCCCGTGAACCATTTTCATATGGTTTAGTGTCAATGCCCAACTCTGACTTAGTTCATGACCTTTGAGCTACACCTGCTGTTCTAAGTTTAAAGGAAGGATGTTCAAGAAAAATGCACTGATAGAAAGAACTTAAATATAATATTAGGTAAAAGCTACAAACAAAATTACAGTTTGCCATCAGCTTGTCCTATGAAATCTAGGGATAAAGAATACTATTTTGTATATGCAAATAAAATCCATTTTAATATAGCCTAAGCCAAGAGAAGAGGGTTGTCTACAGTAGGAGACAGAACTAGACTCTAACAGTCTTATTAAGACTCTTCCTTTTTCTCTGTCTCTCATTTTAGCATTTCTCTGGATAATGGCCACATTCTATCTTCAGAAAGCATCCTTCATATCATGGGGGTGGAGAGTGGAGACTGGGTCATAGCATGTTTAACCTTTCCAGAAGGAAGAATGCTCCTCTTTTTGGCTTTAATATTAAGAATGCTAATAAAGCTTCTAATTACTCTGGCTCAGATAATACCCCTTCCTTCTGGATCAAGCACAATGACCAGGGGCTATGGCATTATTATGATCAAGCCAGGGTCAGTTGCACATTGCTATATTGTGATTGAACCTCACAAAAATCATTTGGTTTACGGAGGCGCCTGTGGCTCAAAGGAGTAGGGCACCAGTCCCACATACCAGAGGTGGCAGGTTCAAACCCGGCCCTGGCCAAAAACTGCATTAAAAGAAAAAAAAAATCAATTGCTTTAAATAAAGAAAAATGAGTACCCCACAGAAAGAGGAGGCATTAGTAGAAAAAAGGAGGAAAGTTTCTAAGGAGATGAGAACAAAAAGGTCTTTTATAAATTACAAGATAGTTTTGGGGAGGACCTCCAACTCTTCTTTACATACATATACCCACATATATACCTACACTCATTCACACACTGAGAATCATAGACTTTTGAAGTTAAAAGTTACTATTCTATCTGATCAAAATTATCCATTTTACATATGAGAAGAGCCACAAGAACTAATGCCACCATTTGTTCTATAATTCCGACCTCTGGGTGAATAGTCTTCTTATTAGTTTATGTGACCTTGTATATATGATGCCATTATTCATATACCTGTATGTGCTACGTACACACATGAGTGTGTGTGTGTATATATATGTATCAAGTCTTTTCTATATATTTTCTGTATTCCAGTAGAAAACATTTAAAATTTCTCAAAGGTTCAAATACATTCATAAAAACTTTCCAATAAATTTGAGGGCAATTAGTGGGAACACACCTACGGTGCATCTTCACAGGGTACTGGTGAAACTTATTAAAGGTAGAGTATCAATGTTTTTATATAGTGATCAAGAAAATGCCATGAATGCTATCTGTAACAGTACGATCAAAATATTTCTGATTGTATATGAAGCACATTGTGCCTATGATTGCACCAATGTACACAATTATGATTCAATAAAATTATAAAAAAAATTTGAGATTTAAAGAAATTGAAATGAAATTAGGGTAGAACCTCTGCAAATTGACCACCTAAGGGATTGTAATCTCTACTGGTGAACATAAGGAGGTGGCCAACATAAGGAGCTTGGCCTACTGTACTGATACGTACGTGTGGAGCTTGTCCAGTCTATGAAAATTAGGTCAACTTAGAGTAGAGAAGCAGTCTCTATGTAGAGTAGAGAGGCAGAGCTACGGAGGTTTTATTGTATGTTTATCAGTCCATAACCAGGTTTTTATCACCTTGTAATTCCTTAGTACTTTCACATTGAATTTTGAGATTCATTCATTTATTAACAAATCTATACTTAATTCTGCAGTGTGTGTAGGGTGGAGCAAGGTGTTTTATTATTGTTGTTGACGACACATTATTCATACCCTTTCCCTAATTTAGGAGCGTCACTCATTTTGTGGACACTATCAGGAGGTAGAAATATGTTTCTTGCCATGAGAGAAAGAGAGAAAAATTTTACCTGTTCTCACACTAGATTTTAAAAATCTAGCTCTCTAGAAGTAGAGTGGGAACATATAAGATTGTCTTGATCATTACAAAGTTAATCATTCAACTTTCTGATTCTGATTCAACTTTACTTCTTCAAGTACCTTTTGTAAAATCATGTAAGACAGCTCTTTAAGATCTATCTCAGAATCAACAGTGAACAAAAAAAATGACAGTGGATAGTTTTCACAGAAAGGGACCATACTGTCATTGTATGGATAAAAAGACTGAGAAACCAGATCTGACGATGAGTGCAAATCAAGCAAAACCAGACACCTGAGAACCCAGCCAAAATTCCAGTGTCACATGATTCTGCTTAGAGCATTACTAAGCATTACATGCTATCCCCATGCTCCTAAGAATCCTGTTCTCAGTACTACCTCACCACCATTGGCCACTCCCCACCGTGAATATTCTCTTGCAGCCCTGGTACTTGGTACCTAATGGAAAGTCTGCAACATAAGAGAAACAAAACACGATAAATACACAATAGTGGCCATATCTCTCTCCCTCCCACTTTTTTTTTTTTTTGCCTTTGTGTCATTAGAGTCTACATTTGGGACAGTTCTTCAATTTTATTTTATAACCCATCAGTGCAGCTCTTTTAAAACATACTCTCTGCATCCATTCTACATTCCTTTTTCATAGTATTCCTTTCTTGCTTTGTGGGAGAAAAACTGTCTCAAACTTTGCTAGGAAGGTCCCGGTTAGCACACAAGTACTAATTACTCCAAATGATTTCTTTGCCTGATGGCCACCATTGTCTATTTATCTTGTTTCCTTTCTTTTATGTTTCAGACTTTCCATGAGGTACCAGGTGATTCTTGGTTGTTTATTCATCTTTAAAAATAAGCCAAAAGAAATCTGAGTGCATGTTGGACACGAGTGGGGTTCTGTAATTGGTAGGATTTTCTTTTTGGTAAGTAGGCTGAGAATTAGTAATTCTGCTGTGAGACTTCTAAATCTCTTAGTTTATCTTAGGTATTTTATTAAATTCTTTTATAAAAAAGCTTGAACTTTCTCTTCGGGCTATGAGCATGTGATTGCTGAAGAAGAAAGATCATTCAGGATACAGACCTCCCCGCTTTCAGCCTTCTCTTCACTCTCTCACTAGGTACTGGGTTTCTTGAAGCCTGTTACCTTTTGGAGTTCCGTCAGGCCAATCTGTTCCATCGTTGCTAATAACCCCTAACACATGTATTACAGATTGTGTTTTGCTGTGTTCTGGCTAATTGGCAAACACTCCACCAACTGTTCACTTTTCAACAATTTATGGAAGTTTTAAAGATGCTCTTTTCTTATATTCCATTATTGCTTTAAAATTGATCTCTCTTATTTTTATTGATTTTTAGGAAGATAAATACCCGGTAAATAGCTAGGCCTGCACAAATTGGTTTCTAAAGGCACATATTCATTATGCTGAAAACACACAATTTTAAAATCCTAAAAAATCATGTATACAATTGACATTGGTTTAATGCATCTATTTTCCTGGGATCCTGGAAATAATCAATAATTATTTTGTGCTTGTAACTTAAATCCAAATAATAAAATCCCATTTTAAGCATTTAACTAAGGTATTTTATACTTTATTTATTTTTTTTTACTGTGAAATGTGGTAAATACACAGGGGACAATATCATATAATTAACGCCAATGTATTATGTACCCAATGCTATCAAATTCTATTGTTTAAAAAAAGTCCTTCAAAGTATTTTGCAAAGTAAAATATTTCAAATCTAGCTGAATCCTCAATGGAATTTCTACCCCAAACCCCTTCTTCTTCACAGATAGTAATTTTCTTGAATCTTATTCATTATCCTATCAATGTTTTACTCTTCTTATTACAAAAGAGATCATCATAATGATATTAAACACTAATAGGTACAAACCACATTGAAAGTGTCATTTTATCCCTTGTTTCTATTCAAAATATAATTCATAATATTCCATGTATCACTGGTTCGTTTTCTTAATTAATTGATTGATTTTGAGAGATGGTCTCACACTATTTCTTGGGTTAGAGTGCAGTGGCATCATCATTGCCTAATGCACCCTGACAGTCCTGGCCTCAAGCAAACCTCTTGCCTCAGGCTGCCAAGAAGCTGAAACTGTAGGCATTCACCACCAGCAGATTTTCTTTTTAATTTTTATTTTTGTAGAGACAGAGTCTCACTCTGATGCCCAGCCCTCTAGCAATCCTCCTGCCTCAGCCTCCCAAAATGCTAGGATTACAGGCATGAGCCAGACCATGCTTAGTCTGGTCTTTAGACCTTTATAGCATTTAATTTTATGAGTAAGCAAAAATATAGTTTAAAAATGCATTCTTCTGATGAATATCTTTGTGATATTGTTTCCTTTATTTGCTATTAAATAAACCCTACTGTAAGTATTCTTGTGATTACATTAGAGTTTCTCTAGCAAATCTGTAGAAGAGGAATTTCTTGATAAACTTTACAAATGCTCTGGAAAATAGTGCAGTGATTAAAAAAAAACCAACTAAACATACATTTCTTATAAAATTCAATAATTGCACTGCTGAGTGTTTGTCCCAGAGAAATGGACATTTATATGCACATACAAAAAGCTGTACCTTGTTATTCAAATTAGCTCTGCTTCTAATAGTACGAAACTAGAAACAACCAAGATGTCTCTCATAAGTCAATGGTTAAACACATTATACTAGTACCTCTGTACCATGGAATATTATTCAGCAATAAAAGGAAATAAACTTTGATACAATAACTTGAATGGATTTCAAGGGCACTACGATATGTGAAAAAAGCAAGTCTTAAAAGGTCACATCTTGTATGATTTTATTTATGTAACATTACTGAAATGAGAAAGTTACAGAGATGAAAAATCAATTACAAATTGCTGGGGTGAAAGCTGGTGGGTCAGGGGAGGGGGTGAACGTAACCCTATGAGGTAGCACAGGGAGACCTTTGTGATGATGCAACATCTCTATACCTTCAGTACAGTGGTGGTTCATAAACCTCTACATGTGATAAAATAGCATAGAATTAAACATGCATCATGTTTGTCAATTTCCTGGCTTTGATATTGCACTATAGTTTTTAAAATGTAGCCATTTTGGGAAACTGGGGGAAAGGCATAGGGGACCTTTTTGTGTTACCTCTACAACTTTCTGTGAATCAAGAATTATTTCAAAATTTAAAAAGCTTAAAAAAAATACTGCAGTGAGTGTTCTAGTGATCACATATGAGAGTTTCTCTAGAGAAAATATACAGAAGAGAAATTGGTTAACTTTATAAATTATCTGAAGTAGCCATGCCATTTTATTCTCCTATAGGCAATGAATGAAATTGTTTCTAAAAATTATTGTCAGAATTTGGCCTCATTAAACTTTTCTAACTTATGACAATCTGACAGATATTTGATTATATTTCATTATTGTTTTCCTGGTGCTTTCTTAAATGCTAGTTAGTAAGAGCATTTTTCACCCCCTTATTGGCCATTTGGATTCTTAATGTTCATATTCTTTAGCCAATTTTGTGATGGATTCTATAAAATTTTATTATTGATTTGTACTGATCCATTTTTGGTTTGTATGTGATCAAAATATATTTTCCATTCTGTTGCATTGTTTTTAAAATGAGATTTATGAAAATGAATTTATATAAGTAAATCTATTTCTATTAATGTAAATATTTTCCATTTCTGTTAATAGAAATTTGCCTAAAATTATTTTTAAAAGTGTTGATTTTGACTCCTCATTATATATAGGTATCTATTCATTTGTGTATTATGTGATCAGGCCTATAACTAACTATACCTACCTGTCTCTATCATTCATCCAGCTTTCTCTATACCATTTTGTCAGTTATTCATACTTTTTCCTCTTATTTATCACATGTCAATTTTTATATGCACAAATGTGTGTTAAAATGTATGTTATTGGATTCTCTATTCGTTTCCCTGTCTTCTCCATGCATGAATATCACACTATATTAGCTTCTATGGCCCTCTAGTGACCATTGGTAGCTGAGTAGGCAAAGTTACCCATAGTCCTTCACTGTTCATTTTCAATCCTTTTTGTCTCTCCTTTGCCCTTTCCATTATAAGCATATTTATCAATTTTCTTAACCTGTGTTGGAATTTTGATTATACTCGTATGAAATTTGCAGATTACATTTTATATAATTGCCATTGTGGAAAAATAAATCTCTGCATTTTATTTTCACATTAAGAGGTGTTAATAATCATTACTTCCAAACAATTATAAAAGTAACACATTAAGCTGAATATAAAATACCATAAAGATTAGTTTAGTTTTTTTTTTTTTGAGACAGAGCCTCAAGCTGTCACCCTGGATAGAGTGCTGTGGCATCACAGCTCACAGCAGCCTTCAATTCCTGGGCTCAACAGAGTCTCTTCCCTCCTCCTCCCAAGTAGCTACAACCACAGGCGCCCGCCACAACGCCCAGCCATTTTTTGGTTGCAGCTGTCATTGTTGTTTGGTGAGTCCGGGCTGGATTCGAACCCACCAGCTCAGGTGTACATGGCTGGCGCCCTAGCCCGCTGAGCCACAGGTGCTGAGCTGATTAGTTTAGTTTTTGTAGTGTCAGTGTACAAATAACTTAGATTTTTTAAAAAAAATTAGAATTCAACAAGTTTTTTATGACTTTGTTTACATCAGAGGAGACTTAAAATAAATGTAGTCAACTAATAATAAGTATCTTCTCAGATGTCTTTAAATGCAAATCCATTTAAATGGTTAAAGGTTGACTGTAAAAATTAAGCAATTTGGCAACAAGGGCCTTAACTCTTTAAACCAAATGTCAGGAAATATAGAGTAATAATACAATAAATCTGTTATTTATGAGAAAGAATAGGAAGTATTTATCAAAGTTTATTTACACCATTTATCTTAGACAAGATACTTTTCTTCCTGAGTTTGCTTTACTCAAACATGAATCTTTTATTATAGAAACTTTTTATTTCTAATTTTGTTTCCTTTCTTGAAGAAGCAACTGGGGATTTATGTTATTGTTTCCATAGGATCATTGTGATATTGAGTTTTTTGATCCATGAACATGGTATATTTTTCTAAATAGAAATTTTTTTATGTCTTTCTATAATAGCTTGAATTTTTTTCATAAAGAATTTATTTAGATTTATTTTAAGTAATATTTGTTTTCCTTTCTGTAGAACACAAAATCTATATTTTTTCTAATTAGTATTCACTAGTGTAGGAATAACATGGATTTTTGCATATGATCTAGAAAACTTGATGAATTTGTTTACTGATATTGTAATAATATCAATAGCATTATACTAGTATGTAAGTTCTTTAGAGTTGCCTTGGGAGACAATCAGATAGTTTGCCAGTAGAGACAATTGTGTAATTTGTAAATCTTTCATAATTGCTTTTTAAATAATTTGAAGCCTTAATTAAAAGCATATAATTTCATTATTTTATATCTTCTGAGTATATTTTTAGTTTTATTATTGTGACATTCCATTTTTATTCTTATTTATCACTTCTGACTTAATCAATTACTAACATACATTAAACTTCATTACCAGGTATTGCTCTAAATTCTATACATGTATTTAATCACATAATCCTCATAGACCTAGTAGACAAATGCTATTGTTATCCTATTATTATTTAAAGAGACAATGAAAGCATACAGAGGTGAAGAAATTTGCCCAAAGTGGCACAGCTAACACGTGGCAAGGCTGAAATACAACCGGGGAATCTTGTTTCAGAATCTGTACCAGACACTTGCTATTAATATTCTTACAAAAGATTCCTTTTGAGAAACATGTTCCTGATATCTCTTTTTCCATTTCTTTATTTTCTGTGTGATTTTAGAATGATGTTATTACATTTTGCAACATATTTTAAACTATACCAACCACCTTTAGCTTTGAAGGGGATCTGCAGCCAAGTGCTAAAGTATAAAAATCACTGGTGGGCACAAAAGAGGTAAAGTCTCCATCTTTCTTTAAGGCTGCATAGTATTCCATGGTATACATGTACCACAATTTATTAATCCATTCGTGGGTTGATGGGCTCTACTTTTAAAGACTATGTAAATGTCCTATAACAGTAAAAACTTCTTTTATAGTTTTTTGATATTTTTTGCAAATTTTCTGATTTTTGTAATAGTTGTTTGTAATTTTGGTACAAACTGTTCAACAACGTTTGGAAATCTTTAATCAAGCTATACAAAAAATGGATCAATTCGAAATGTCATCTTTTGGAGCATTTAGCAAATAGTAATTACTGAATACAAAGCTTGCAAAGGAGAAGATATTGAAATTTATCCCATTAAAGAGAGAAACTGAAGTGATATGCATAATTTAACTTCACTTTTGATGTTTCACTTCATAAGAAAGTTATTTCAATGAAGCTTCTGTGAAAATAGATGTATTTATAGCTAAATTTTTATTCTGAATTGTGCTATAATGTAATTAAAAAGGCCTATTGTTTTTCAGCATATATATTGGGATATATCTTCAAGAATTATAAATAAAGCCCTTTGAGCCTTTTCTTTAAAAAATTACCCTGAAAAGATGCATAAAGTACGTAGCTATAAAAGTATTGGGGCAAAAATACATATTTCAAAAATTAAGAAAATAGAAATGATTAGTTGCTCATTTAGAAAATGTGCTCTAAGCTTACCAGGCACTACAACCTCAAGAATGAATATGTTCTGAATAAAAAAAGTTTCAGTATAATGAGAAAAGTATATTTGCCATTTAAACAATTTTACATTTATGAATCATAAAATGTGACTATGAGGAAGATTGCAGGGAACTTCTAAAAAATTTAAGATATGATCATGTTGAAAAAATACACTGTTCAGAAAGCAGCCATGATAAGGAATTAGATAACAGCTAAGAAATTGATTAAAATAATTTCTGTGTTTTATGTTTATTTTGTACCTTAAGTATCAAGGTACTTATTTTGGCTACAAGCATTAAGAGCAACGTGGCACCTCCCCCCTTAAATAAAAAGGGGGTTTTGGCTTGATGTTAATCTGGAAAAATTTATTTTTGAAAACTGATTTTGATTAAAACCATTTTATGTGTACCAATATAATAAGACAACCTGATTTATTAAATATTTCAAATATCACATAATTTTAATTATTTTTGCACCCTTTTCATTCTCCAAAGTGGATCTATTGGAATGACAGATTGTGTTTTCCCTGGTTTCTCATGAAGAGAAAATACTTCCTACAGTGGTCAGTGTGACAAGAAACTGAGTGGGAATCCAAAGCAGTGAATGCCCTGTGCATTTCCAACGCTAACCTCCTTGTTTCTCTATGAGAACAGCACTGGACACTGCTGATACTTGTCTTGAGGGGGAGAGTTGAAGACCACTCTGCAGAGAAGTGACAAAATTGTCAGAATCAAAATAGAGTTTTGTTAAAAACAAGAACAAAAAAAGCCCTGACAAATAGAGCCAGAGAAGGCAATAAAGGGAGCATTCTATCCACGAATACCTGGTAACAAGAACTATTCCACGAGATTCTGCAAAAAACTCAAGTCAACAGAAAGGCTATCACAATCCTGCACACCACACACACACACATAAATATACTTCTGCAGGGGCATCTGCCCAGCAATTGCCTGTCCAACCTTGGACTGGAGCCATGTCGCTATTGATGCTTGTAGCCAGGGTAATTATCTTAAAACAGTCACATAATTCTCCCTAGTTTTCCTCTAAAAACCTTATGTCTTCCTTTGCCTCCATGGCTTGGGCATAGCTAATTTACTATGACATGTGTATTCCCATTACAATGCCCTGTTCGCAGGTAAGCATCACTTCCTTTTAGAGAGTCTTCCTCTGTTCGTTATTTAGGTTGATAGAAGACATTAGGTTATTTTATAATTTCATAATATAGCTACCTTCTATTTATACATACCACGAGGCACCAGCATGGTGATTTGCACAATTTATTTCAATCCTAACACATATGTATTCTCATTATTATAGTTGATAAGACTGAGAGTCAGAGAGTTACATAATTATCTAAGATTATCCCTTGGGAAGTGAAAGAACTAGGACTAAGAAGTAGGTCTGCCTCAATTCTTTTTCCCCTCACAGGCTGCCTTTCCACTGATGAGATCTTTAACAGTATGGTTAGAAGTGTCTCCAGGATACAGGTTTTACTTTATTTTTTATTTGTAAATAACACTGATCTTTATGTCTCAGGTGGACTTGTCGTACTACTGGAAATGTAAACCAGGGATATCCTATGATTAATTACATCAGGCTTTGGGGACCAGAGGTCTTGAAACAAGGGTCATTGTAACCCCTGGCAAACTTGTGCCTCTTGGAACTGGTAGAAGGCAAGGAGAAGGAGTTGCACCCTACCTGACCTTTCTCTTTGACTCACCAGCCTGAATTTTCTCCGTGTTGTGCTCTATGCATATTAGTCTTAGTGCTAAGCCAGAGGCAGTTTCAGGAAATTATCAGATTGGCTTACTGTAGCCATAGTCACTTGTATAATTCATATTAGACAAAAAACCATTGCCCTAAATTACATGCACGTATTTCATATACAGATCAAAGTAATGGTATGGATATTGAATCTTCTCAGTCAGTCTGTGTAACAGAAATTCAGTATCAGGCTGGGAATTTGTTAGCTGCTGTCACTTACTATTTTTCATATAGAATTGTTACTCATTTCTGCAAGCCACAACTACAAATACCTATTTAACTGAAAGATTTGAAGCATTGACAGGATTTGCAACTATAGATGTTCCCTGACTTCTGATGGTTCCACTTATTGATTTTTCATCTTTATAATGGTGAAAAAGCAATATGCATTCAGAAAAAAATGTACTTTGAATTTTGATCATTTTCCAGCCTCGCGATGCACCATGTGACACTCTCTTATGACATCGGGCAGTGGCAGCCAGCATGGCTCCCAGGCAATCAGGCAATCAGGAGGCTAAAAACCAATACCCTAGTGTACTGTGTTGCCAGCATATTTTGGACATTGTGTTTTATGTTTTTACATCCTATCATGTCCACAAAAGGCTCATTTACAACTTACAACATTTTAAACTTATAACCCCACTGTAAATTCAGGAGCATCCATAAGGCACCTTTGCTGCCTCTGCCCCTTCCAGTGCCCAGGGGAGATGTCACTATCCAATTACAGAGGTTTTCTCCTGTTGAACTGAGACGTCACCTGAGATTCTCAGATTCATAGCGTGGCATTGGCCACCTGAAGCATTTCTTGAAATGTGCAGCCTTGTTCTATTTCTAATAGTAATATAAAGACCAAATTAGCTTTAAAGATTGTTCACATCTGCTCCCATATTGCAAGGACAAATGTTTTCCCAATTCCTCAGAATTTTCTGATGTGGACTCTTCTTGCCATGCAGGTAAATCTATTCATGGTTGTATGGAGAGGAAACTGAGCCCTTAATAAAATTTAGCATGAGACTCACTTCCTGCTTCAGAGACCTAAAGAATCATGAAATGGCATGTGAGTTGTGTGTGTGCAGGAGATCAGAAAACTGGCCTCCAAAGAAGGGTGTATACGTGAGGTGTGGCAATACCAGGCCTAATGATTATGGTGAAGATTCTCTAGATTCCAAAGGTCTCTTGACGCTAGAGGCAGAGGTCTTGCTTAAAGTCTGTAGTTTTATAAAAACAAATTGGAAACATTCTGTCTGACGCTTTCCATAGGCTTCATTTTTTAATGATGATGTCTGATAATTAACTTTTAACTACTATTTCCTGTTTAGTGATAATAAATAGGACCTCAGGTTTATTCAGGGAGGGCTCCTCCCAGAGTTCCTCAGTCCTCAACAGAGGTTTTGTGTCAAGCTTCTTCAATCCTTGCTCCAAGACTCCCTTTTCTGGTGACCCCACACTCCTTCAGTTGTATTGATACTGTTGCTCATTTACATTTTTGAAAAATTGCTTATGCCAGTGATTGCCAAATGTTTTTGAGCATACCCCTATATCAAAAGGAAAACTTTGAGCAGATACCCCAATATATGTATATTTATTTACTTATGAATATTACACATGTACTACTGTGGTAGTATGCCATAGATAAAAAAAATACATAGAATCTAAAAAACTTAAAAATAAATAAAAATAGAAATTGTAATATTTTTTCTCTCCCTTACCTTTGAAGACTAGTCTTATGGCAGTGGAATTGTGAATTCATACTCTCTATGAGAATTGGAAGTTAAAGTCAAAATGTAAGTTAAACATCAGAGATAGCCAAGTTACTCTTGGAAATCATTTAAAAGCTCCTGTTTTGGAGACTGATAAATAATCTCTCCTGTTGACAAATAAATATGCAGGTTCAACATAACTAGTTTATTCTTAACCACTGAGACTAGTAGTTGTTGCTTTAGTTGAGCCAATTGTGAAGTAGTTGGCTTAGGCTTATGGATCCGATTGCATGAAAATACGTGCTAAACATAATATATGCCAAATTTACTGTGATACTCAAACTATATGCTTTGAGAGAGATAGGAGGTGACTAGGAACAAGGGTGGTAGAACAGATTCAAATTTCTCATCTTACATTCCCATCAGGGTGTATGGCTCATTTAGTGCAATGGGGGGTGGACTCACCCACCTACTTAAATTCTCTCTCTCTCTCTCTCTCTCACTGTATATACTACTATAATTTCTCTCACACCCTCAAATTTCTTATAATTGAATTAACACAAATTAAATTCAAATCAAATCTGTATGGCTCATTTAGTGCAATGGGGGGTGGACTCACCCACCTGCTTAAATTCTCTCTCTCTCTCACTGTATATATTACTATAATTTCTCTCACACTCTCAAATTTCTTGTAATTGAATTAACACAAATTAAATTCAAATCTGCAGTGACTTCTTTGAATAACACTTTTCTTCTCCTTTCTCCTTTATCAGCATCACCTAAAATACTTTTATCACCATCCTTTCCCCAGCTGCACCTTTCCATATTCTACCAGTAGTTCAAGATCAATTTCAAATTCAGCCCTCCAGAATTGCAACTCTTGCAAGCTCCTGTCATATTTGGATTATTATTATGCCAATCCCACTCCTGTTTTACTAAATTAAATACTCATGTAAGGATATTTACCTTATCACTTCTCCAGTTTAGTCAGGAATGGCATTTTGGTTTATAGCATCAGACAGAATGGTAAGTACAATACAAGGAGTAAGAATTCCAGCCTTAGTCCTGGTATCTCAACAAGTTACTCAAACAAATGCTGTTCATGTGGTGTTTCTGATTTTCCTCCTTCTGGGCACACAGGAGGATTATACTTCCAAGCTTGAAACTATACATGTTCTGCAATTTGCTTTGGCTGATACACTGTGAGCCTTTCACTTTGAAGTATATAATTTGCCCTTCCCTGACCCCTGACATGCTCCAGAAAGTGAAGGCTCTTTGCTTCCCTTTGTTAAGACAACAGACTCTGACTGCTCAAAATAAGCCATGTAACAAAATGAGTGATAAGCATTTTTATTAACCCACTGCAATTTTAGTATTGTTGCTACAGCATAACATAGCCTATCCCAAGTTACATACATGCACATCTTACCTACAAAATGGAGAGAACAATAGCTTGCTTTAAATGTATCATGGAATTTTTATAGGAATCAAATAAAGATATAAAGATGTACCGGCTCGGCGCCTGTGGCTCAACGGGCTAAGGCGCCAGCCACGTACACCTGAGCTGGCGGGTTCGAATCCAGCCTGGGCCTGCCAAACAACAATGACGGCTGCAACCAAAAAATGGCCGGGTGTTGCGGCGGGCGCCTGTAGTCCCAGCTACTTGGGAGGCGGAGGCATGAGACTCACTTGAGCCTAGGAATTGGAGGTTGCTGTGAGCTATGATGCCATAGCACTCTGTCCAGGGTGACAGCTTGAGGCTGTGTCTCAAAAAAAAAAAAAAAAAAAAAAAAAAAAAAAAAAAAATTATTTATATTATTTTTTTTAATAGTTATATTAATAAATAATTTATAAAAAAAATAATTAAAGAAAAAATAAAAAAT